>JAJJWO010000281.1:0-99524 GCA_021655895.1 Fusarium sp. NRRL 66739
AGCCCGTGGAGACTCAACCAAAATCTGACACTAAAAAGGGTACTAACCCTGTACCAATTGAGACTGAGAAGCCGGCACCTGAAACCTCAGCGGAACCCAAATCCAAGCCGCACGAGGACACTCAGTCTCCCATTGAAACCCAGAAATCGGAGCCTGGCGAGACTCAGCCTGCTCCTATTGAGACTGAGACCGGAAAGCCAGCTGAGACCGAAAGCCCCCCTGTTGTGGGTTCTAAGACAAGCAAGCCTTCACCTTCAACCAAGGAGGGTCTGCTCGATCCCGTCGAGACGCTGTTGTCTTCCGTTCTTGCTGATCCGGCCGAGAACAAGACTTCGGCCCCCGAGCCTGAAAAGACGGGCAATCAGCGAATTCAGCCTCATGAAACCGAATCCGTGCCTTTGTCTGAAGAGACGGAAACGCCCACTAATGAGCCTCAGCGCCAGAATACTCGACCTCAGACTGATGACGAGACTATTCCTACTGTCAGCCCTTCTTCCGAAACCTCAGGCCCCGAGAATTCTCATGTGGGTAACAAGCCTACGGCCGTTAGCGACAGTTTGACTGAGCCCGAAACTACTGGTCCCCCTGATCTTATCCCCACCAGCATTCTCGCTGATCCTACACTTCCGCTTAACGAGTCGGACATTCTTCCTGTGCCTACCGACATTTCGGAAGTCAGCTCTGGTCTGGCGGAGCCCTCGAGCCCAGCTACCGTATCTCCCGTGATTCCTACTACTGCCCCCGCCGAGGAACCCGAGAGTGGCTCGCCAAATGTTACGTCTTTCCCCGACCCCACCCAGAATATCAACACCAAGTTTCCAGATACCAACATTGTTGAGCCCACGGAAGCTCCTAACGCGACTGTTCCGGATGCCACATCTGGCATCAACTCTCCGCCGATCGAAACTGAGTTGCCTGTGCCTACATCTGGTATTGATATCCCACCTGCCAACACGACTCAGAACAGTCCCGATGTCACTCAAGAGCCCCAAACCTCTGGTCCCGCCAACATTTCCAGTCCCGCCAGCGAGACGGTAGCTCCCAAACCCACTGGTGACTCTACTAAGGAGCCATCTGGAAACGCGACTGTGCCTGCTACCGAAAGCCCAGCCACCGAGCGTCCTGCTACCGAGAGCCCAGCCACCGAGAGCCCAGCCACCGAGAGCCCAGCCACCGAGAGTCCTGCTACCGAGAGCCCAGCTACCGAGAGCCCAGCTACTGAGAGTCCTGCTACCGAGAGCCCTGCTACCGAAAGCCCTGCAACCCAGGTGCCTACCAAGCCTGCCACTGCTGGCGAGACTCAGAGTGTTCCTACGACTCCAGAGGAGGAGACCTCAGCCCCGGTCCCGACTGTCACTGAGGAACAACCTACAGTTGAACCCACATCTCTGCCCCCTGCTGTTGATACCGAGTCTCAGTCCGTTGCCCCCGAGCCTCCAGCTACCACTCTGGTCCCTACTGCTGCAGTTCCTATCACCAGTATTCGACCCACTGCCACTCTCACCAACACTAACAATTGGCTGCCTACCACAATTATTTTCGAGGCTACCACCATCCCCGCTGCCCCCTCCGAGCCGACCGAGACATCTACTTCTACGGGTCTCCCAGCCAACATTCCTCGAGCTATTCTTCCGAATGATCCTGACAAGCCAATTCCCGAAGGCTCCATCCCCATTCAGCTGGGTTTCCTTTTCCCTTTGAACTACAAGTTCCTCGCCAGGAACTCTGTCGCAGCTGCCCAGCTTTTCAAGTACCTCCCCAAGGCCCTCGCGGATGCTGGCAAATTTGACCTAGAACGCGTTCTCGTTAGTAAGATTGTTCCATTAAACACGCAGGCAAAATGGGGATACATTTCAGCTGTGGCCAAGATTCATTATCCCCAGAACATGATCGATAGCCTTCAGGCTGATCTCATCACCTCTAACTCTCCCCTGTACAACAACGATCTTGAGATCGTTCGCAACCTGACCTCCGTCATCAACACTAAAATCGACATCTTTGGTGATTCGGATTCTGGCTCGGACAATGACAACGGGGGCTCGGACGACTCCGGCAACAACAGCAATGATGGTTTCGGCAACACAGGTGAGGGAGATAAGACCGCTCAGCAAAAGGCGACTACGGCTGGTATTGCCGTGGGTGCCGTTGGACTGAGTGTCATGTATGGTGCTGCCATGTTCCTGGTCGCGCGTCGATACAAGCGCAAGAAGCAGCTGGGCCACCGTCGTGCCAGCTCTATTGGCAGCAGCCAACGCTCCTCCGAGATGCAATATACTGGTAACGGCAGCCCGGCCCTTATGGGTGGTGCTCTGATGAGCCGGGATTTCTCGGCGTACGGTGGCACACATGCTGAGGCTGGAGCAGTCCGCCCTGGCGGCCGTGACAGCCATGGCAGCGGACGGAGCGGTATGGGCAACTCTGCTCGAACGGCATACATTTCTGCACCCGTCGCTGCTGAGAACTCACTCGGATGGAACTGATGGGAGGGATTCAAAGCACCCACTTCCCTTCGTCTATCTACCCAGACAACAAAAAAAAACCACATCTCTCTACTTGTGCAAAATTTCCTTTTAACACTTCGATACCCTTCAGGTGGACGGTGACGATCACTCGTACCACCACGACGCGGTGATCAGCCAGCACCACTACGAAACCACTCGCCATGAGTCTTCAACTCGAAATGTTCCTTTACCATGCTCTTTCTTCACCATGTTGAGCCGAAGCAGATATGATATCCGCCTTGCTCTTCATTATAGACTTGCTGGTCGGTTGCTCCGGCCCTACATCATTTTGCCCTTACGCCTGACGCCACTCAAGGGGTAGAGCCCCCACGTACCTTTACTTGCTTCTTCGGCTCCATCCTGGCGACATGGCCATCTTTTATTAATGCTTTTTTGTCTTACATTTCTCTTGTCATTGTTCATTGTGTCTTGTCGCGGAGGAATTTTGCTGTTGACGTGTAAGAGAAGGGATGCGTGGCAATGGATAAGTGGAAGACGTGAAAAGCTTGGCTATCTAGACAGGCGTTCCAGGACGGGATGGGACAGAAGAGCAGGTTCTGAATGGTAGGATACATGTCAACTTGTATATTTGAGGGCATTCTGTGATGTCCGACTCGTATGACTTATCATCTTTGAGGATGAAGGTGATGGTTACCAGTGGAGGTGGTATTGATCAGATTATTTAAAACGTTAGAAACAAAGCAAAATCAAACAAGAAGAGAAATGAAGACTTGTGAGGCCTTTGTGTGCGTTAGTATGAAAAGGTACTTGTGCTGCTGGGTTTGTTGTGCTTATTCTGTGATGCGATATCTATCACGGCACCCCTTTTGGCGGACTGCTAGCTTGGTAGAGAGGGTTACATCAATGCCCCGATAAGGTTGATGTGCCGACGCATCATGTAGGCCCCGTTGTGACCACGGTCTAATTTAGTGAGCTCATGTTTCGCATCAAGTAGTTGCAAGTGCTGTTCAAGGCTGCTGTATCTACTCTACTGTCTATCGTTTAGACACTGCACGAGACACGACCACGGGTTCTTCCGTGTCTTGGTTCAGGCGAAAGACTCACTCCATCTCCCAGGTGTCTCAGCAGAGCAATTTCCCCTTGCATTAAACCTGGACGGCCAACCGCGCTATGGCGGCGGCGCCAACGGTGCGGCGCTCTGGGACCGGGGGTTTCAGGGCAAGGGTTCAGAGACTCGATTCTCAGTTCTTGGCCTTGGCCTCGGACATGTCGAGTCGAGACCTCAGGCGAGTCCTTGGATTGTGCATGATGTTCCCTGTTGAGTTCTCGGAGAATACTTGACTTTCCCTTTTCTGCTAGGTGCTCTTTCTGAGCTATCCTAGCTTGTTTTTCCCGTGGAGCTACTTTTTTCTGCTCTTCGACGCGTGGCGTCCGAGACTATTGAACAGCTATTTATGGTCGGAGGATAGAGGCACGTTAGACTGGAAAAGTCAAGGGTGCTTGAGTGCGTACCTTAGACTAGATCTGAGAGCACGAGGCCCAAGAGTGGCATCATCCATGGGGCTGAGGAGCTAAAAAAGAGGGGAGTTAAACCTCCATCGTCTTTAGCATACCTAGGTGCAGTTGAATCTATCTGGTGATGGCGCGGTTATAACGGTGGACCAAGAGGCACGATGGCGGCAAACCTCGAATGGTTCAGTTGACGACCAGCCAGATCGGTCTTTAATTGTTTCTTCATGCGCATAGCTCAGGTACCGTTGGTGTGGGTGATAGTGGTGATGATGCTGATAATAGTGGTGGTGACGGCCGTGATGGTGGGGGGAGTCAGGGGTCAACCGTGCTATCGACGAGGATTTTGGAGCTATTGACGAGAATGGATGGCACGCGGCGCTTGGGTAGGTCAGGTAGAGGCTCTATTAAGGATTCTAGAGCAGAGTGACATGTCCGTTTGACGTCTGACGTTTGGTTGTTCCTTCCTTTTGTTGGTATTCATACTTGCACACAACCTTCCTGGTGTACCTATCTATTTCCTTACTTTTCTCGTCCTTTCTCTCATCAACGTCTTTCTTTACCTATACAGTCACTCGTTTAAAATCAAGCACCATTAGGATAGGATATCTACGAAACAAATAATGCCGTGAGGCCTCTCACTTCGACTCTCACTGTATACAGCGCTTCTCGGCAGATATCGAACCTATACGGCGGCAAGACATGGCAGCAGCATGGAATAACCTGGGCATTCACCACTCTGATGCCGACCAAGACAGAATATCCACAGCACAATACGACCAGACGAGATACACAGCATCATCTGGCTTCAGTTATGTCAGATATCCTTCCTCTCAACCTACCAATTCCACCGCCCGTCTGATTCCTCAACCACTCCTATCGCCACCTCAGGCCAGAGTCTCGCCTGGTCCAATAAGCCCTTCCAGTCCGAGAAGCCCAGCTAGTCCAAGGAGCTTTCAGTCTCTCACTAGTCCCTCGAGTCCTGGTTTCCCCCTCAGCCCCTTCTATCCACCGAGTCCAGGGCTACTGCAGAGGGAACAGTTCCCTAACTCGTCGACCAACGATGGCTTCACTTCACCACACCTCTCGGGCACTCCCGACCCAAGGTTATCTAACAAGCCATCAAATCTAAACACGATGGAGACCGTCCTTGAGACGCCCTACTTCGACGTTCCGCCTCTTACACCCGGATCGTGGGGTAGCCCTCGCGGGGTAGATGGCCTGGAGCCAACAGAGGTTCCTCTAAACAATGGTTGGAGGCCCTGGTGGCTGCGCAAAAGAGTCATCAGCATGTTCATTGGCATGTCCATTATGTTGGGAGTGATTGGCGAAGTGGTGATGTGGTTTCTCTCCCGAGACGATGTTGATAGTAGCTTCAAGGGTCTCTGGATGTTTGGACCCGTTATAGGTGAGTGATCTTCAGGGTCCTTGCTCTGTCTGGTAGTGATGTTCGTTCGTCCAAGTGCTCACATTCACACTCAAGTTGTCTCTGTCATGGCCATGCTATGGGCTCGAGTCGAAACTCAAGCATTGCTCTACACGCCATGGATAGTTCTCGACCGCCGACCAACAACCGTTGATGAAACTCGACGAAAACAGGCTCATCGAACTATACTTCTCGATTACACTAGCCTCGGGAGCTTCTTAGCACTGGCCAAAGCATTTCAAAACCGTCACCATCTTGTTGTCGCATCTATCATTTCTAGGTTCCTTCTCCACGCCCAAATCGTTCTTTCAACTGCCATCTTTCACGCCGAAATCCACGCCGATGGCTCGAGCTTACTACGCATTCGAATCGGCGTTCTTCACGCTATGGTCGGCACCTTTCTCATTCTCTCCGGCGTGCTGCTTCCCATGCTATACCACGCTCCATCACCTCGAGGTATCGCACCGCGAGATCCCACGTCTGCAGCTGGAACAGCAGCACTTCTAGCAAGCAGCCAACAGTTCCTGACTCGATTGACAGGTACTGGGAATGCGGGGATGGAGACTGTTGCTGCTAGGTTGGCAGGATCATGGTATACTACAGAACTCACACAACCTGGACGTCGACCACAGGAGATGTTTCAGTTGAGACAGCATGGTGGAGGCAATGGCTCTATTGGTCTCCAATCTTCTAATCAGTCAGAGGAAATTACTGGGACATACCGACCTTGGACCCAGCGTGCTAGGGCAAAGGTCATTAGCATTGTTGCTTCTGTAACCTTAATTGCTGGAATCTGTGTCATTTTAAACCTCAAGGGCAACAAAGATGGCTTCAAAGTTGACGATAGCATCTTTGTGGCATGGACATGCCTCCCGACGCTCGTTTTCACTGTGCTCGCCGTTTTCTGGACACGGGTTGATATCGACAACCGACGTCTCGCCCCCTTTTTGAAATTGACTGTCGCCAAGTATCGGTTTCAAGAGTCCTTAGGATTAACGTATATGAACGAGTTTGGTTTATACACGGCAGGAAAGGCTATGAGGAACCAGGACTGGGCCGTTTTTCTTGCCAAGTGTACGGCCATGCTTGGCTGGTTGATGCCAATCTTTACTGCAGGATTGTTTGCCATTTCTCAACTTGCGCAGACAGCTGATCTTGAACTTCGACCCGAGACGCAGTTTATGTCGACGAACAAATCACTGAGGACTGCTCTTGACAGCGAAATAATCGACCAAGTGCTGTTGAGGGAGACACCTAAGTACCCAAGATGGACCTGGGAGGACATTGCTCTACCAGAGGTTTCTCTCGTCGACCACCCAAGCGAGTGGCCACTTCCAAACACACAAATAGTGGCCAAAGTCCCAGCCCTCAGAGGTAAACTCACATGCGAGACAATAAACTTGTATGGAGGTGAAGGGGTAGACTGGGACTGTGTACCCCTAGCTGGATCTAAGAAGCAACCTATCTGTGGAAAGGATCAATCTCGTACTGCGCTCGTTGCCTCTTCATGCTCGCAGTTATCCTCCAGATACTCGCTCAAATACGTTTGGGGTAGTTGTGCAGAGGACGGAATGATCTCGGTCATGATGTGTAACGAGTCAATTGTCGAGGTTGACGTACAGACAACATTTCGTACCGAGGACTTGTATGTTGACTTGAATAACATACCTATAGCGAATTCATCGAGCGAGCGAGCATCAGACGTGGATGCTGATATCACAAGTGTTTATGGAGCACTTGACGATATCGGCGCAAACGACAAGCATCTCAAGGGACTCGATCCCTTCTTTCGTACTTTGGTACTTTCGAGACTTCAGGTTGCCCCTGAGCGTATTGCCATGCCTGAGAGACAGAATTCTGTCTCTCAAGCGATTCATTTGCAGCATGGCATCTTAGCAGCGCAGGCCATCAACAGTGACACGATACGAAGTTCAGTGTCATCAAAGCTGCGAGTTCGCGCAAGCGAAGCAGATGATTCTAAAACCACTATCTTGGCATCTGTCGACTACTATATCCCGCGCCTGACCCAAAGTGGTATACAAACATATGTTCTCATCAGTCTACTTGGCTTTACGCTCCTGTTTGGCCTGCTCTCCCTCCGCACCAAACAGCGTGGTGTTTTACCCAAGAGTCCCGGAAGTATCGCCGCACAGGCAAGTCTTCTTACTGACTCGACACTATGGTGGCGTCTCCCGGATGGAGCAGAACGGATGGAAGATGATGACTTGGCGCGATGCCTTAAGCGAAGAACGTTCCATCTTGGATGGAGCAAGGGAAGTACAGGAGGTCGAAGCTATGGCATTGCCATTGTGCAGGATGAAGGAAAGGCAGCGCGACCAGGTATAATGTCTCAGATGACTGCCAGTAGCAGCGGAGGATTAGGTGACGTGCGTTACATTAGTATGGCGCCGGGCTTGTACTCTTATGGGGATGTCACGTCATATGAGAAGACATGAAGTTGCATCTTTTCTACTTACATGTTGCATCACACGGATAGATTTGGGCATGGATGGCGTTGGGCGGAAGCGATGGATTTGATATCTGATGAGGATTTTGTATATGCCCTCGAGGCTTGTTCGGAATGCACACGACTAGATATGTAATTGCGTAATGTATATACCTTATACCCGTCTATACTGACAAAGAAGTCTGGAAGTCTCATGAGTTGGGAGTCTCAAAGAGGCAATTTTTACAGAAATACGTTACAAAATTGGGAAAGGTGGAGACTCATGACTGGCTAGTCTAGGTAGTTGTGAGTTTGCTCATGTCTGGTGAGTCTTTAATCTCACATATCTTGTGCATATTATCTCACTCGAACTCAACCTTGAGAAAAACCTTGAAGTAGCCCTCTCAGGTATTTAAAGACGACATCCTCAGCTCAAAAACTAAAGGCTCATCTTTCAAAAGCTCTCACTATTAGGCCCCGCAGCCTGAGAGATAGCGGGCAACAAGACAACATACGCCATGGCGTTCACAATGCACTCCCATTCGGGCCAGTTCTGCCCTGGCCATGCCAAAGACCAACTGGAGGAGATTGTCAAGCAGGCTATTTCGGTGGGTTACAAGACCATTGGCTTCACTGAACATATGCCCCGGTATGAGCAGCGGGATCTGTATCCCGAGGAGGTGAGTTGATTTGTCAACGGCTACTTCACATCCGTCTTACAAAAATCACTAGCTCGATGACCCCCAAGCAGCTCTAGAGGCCCTCCCCCCTCGTCACGAAGCCTACATTGTCGAGGCCCAGCGTCTTCAGCATGCCTACGCTTCGCAAATCCACATCCTCATCGGCTTCGAGGCCGAGTTCATCCGCGCAGACTTTGCAGCGCATGTTCGCACGCTGGCCGAACACCCGGCCATCGACTACTTCATCGGCTCCGTGCACCACGTCCATGGCATCCCGATCGACTACGACGCGGGCATGTTTGCGGCGGCGCGCGATGCTAGCAGCCGTGGGACTGAGGAGGCGCTTTATGAGGACTACTACGACCTGCAATTTGCAATGCTAACGGAACTGCGGCCGCGTGTCGTTGGGCACTTTGATCTCGTGAGGCTGCTGAGCGAGGACCCTGGGAGGGATGTTAGGCAGTGGGAGGGCGTCTGGCAGCGCATCATGAGAAACCTGAAGCTTGCGAGGGAGCAGGATGGTTGGCTTGAGGTTAATAGCGCGGCGTTGCGCAAGGGTCTTGCTGAGCCTTATCCGTGCAGGATTATCGCCGAGGTGAGTTTGGCTAAAGGGGGTTTTGTGTTAGCAGCTGATACTGACTTGTTCTAGGAATGGATCAAAATGGGCGGAAAGTTTACCTTTTCCGATGATAGCCATGGCATTGCGCAGGTGGCCACCAACTATGCCCGGACAGTCACCTATCTTGAGAGCCTGGGCGTCAAGGAGGTCTGGTGTCTTGAGCGGACGCCCCATCCGGGCATCGAGGGCACAGCCAGGTCGACTGTAGAGGAAGTCAACGTTCCCTTGAGCGTGTTTCGTGAGAATTTTCCTCAGAGTTGAAGAGGCAAGATCTGGAATTATTGGCACAGGATATGTGGGCAACCATAAAGTCGTGGATTAAACAACACTAGAGGGCTATATAGAACCAGGCGGAAGCCAGATCTGACACAAGAAGCAGAAAGGGAAAGGGAAAGGGTATCGTAGAAGACCAAACATCCAAACACCAAGATGGATGATGTGTTGTGAAACAAGGCTCCAATAGAGGAAAAGAACACCATGACAGTTACACTTGGGTATCAACTCTGAATTGCATGTCTCTTCTTAAACAGAGCACTGAAATAAACCAGACAGCCAGCTATCTGAATCTAGAAGACCAAAAGCGTTGTAAGTAGTGGTGTCGTCTTAATGCTGAGGGGTCTCGGGAATTTCATCGACAGAGCTGGGGTTTGTTGATTCCTGCTTCACGCCTGATTCTGTCGCCTTGGCATCAGTGGTCGCCTTCGACTGCTGTCCTGGACGAGGCGCGAAAGGAATTCCAGAAGTATACTTAAAGAGATGGTTCTTCTTTACCGGGCTGGGTGTAGCAGCAGGCGTTTGTGCAGAAGGTGTTGGTACGTTGGGAGGAAGCCATTTCAAAGGCTCGTGTTGAGCGATGGGTTCAGGGGCAGGACCATCAGGCTGGTAGGGAACGAAGATATCGTCAGCCTTCGGGCTAGAATGCACCGAAACGGAGGGGATTGCGGGAGAGCTGGTTGGCGGAGAGGCGCGTTGAGGTACAGCTGGACTCGACTCAAAAGGATCTTGCTCTTGGAGAGGACTTGCAACACCACTCGAGGACGTAGTAGTAGGTGGTGTAGGAATGCGAGTGTCGATAGCCGCAGGCTGAATTGGGGTGATGTTGCGTGGCTCGGCAGAGTCGACATTTGGATCAGAACCCTTAATGCCTGACGGGTGTTGAATACTAGGAGAGGCTTCAGCAACCTTTTCAGACTCAGGTTGGTTAGCACCGGTAGAGGTGCCAGTGTCAGTGTTGGTGTTGGCCTTCTCGGCCTCAAGACGAGCTCGTTCTTTAGCCTCCTTCTGAGACTGAGTGATGAGGTTGATACGAATCTTCTTCATGCCCGTGGTGATGCTATCGATGTCATCACCCGCTGCACCAGACGTGCTAGCCTTATTTGAAGGCTTTGCTGGTGATTTCGGTTTCGACATAGCCGTAGAAGGGCGTGAGGTATCAGTTGTTGCAGTAGCCTTTTTGGTGCCTCGAGGTGCTCTAGGTGCAGGCTCCTTGCGGGGAGCAGCCGGTTTTCGTGTCTTCTTGACTTGGATTTCGCTGCCAGCAGCAGATGTTGTGCTCACAGGTGAACTAGGAGCCGTATGGGCATTTTCAGCGGACCCAGCAAGTTCTGCTTCGGTGCTAATAGATGCTTGGGAAGTATCCCTTGAAGTGAGGGAAGCCGGCAGCTCACTAAGGCGCCGACTGGACCTCCTCACTCCTGGCTCATCACTGTTGGTCCTTGTGGGAATACCACGAGCCACCGCCTTGAAGGAAGTCAGTTTTGTCTCGTTATCATACGACGACTGGAAACTTACCTTGTCTTCAGAGATGGCAGTGGTACCCATCGTCTTTCTCCGACTCTTAGATGCCTTGTCTGCAACTGGCTCGGGGGGCGGCGCTGGCTTTGCTTTCCTCTCACGTAAAGACATACGTGATGTTGGACGGGAAGTAGGGGCGGCAGGAGGAGTAGGCTCAATGCCCATCAACAGTGATTGGCGATCGCGTCTTGCTCGGCTTGCCTCAGCATTGAGGTCCTCAGGTTTGCAGCTATCGGTTTGGCGTGCAGAAGGAATAAGAAGCTTGCTAAGTTCAAAGGCTGCCACTGCCCAAGGAACCTGTGGTATAGATGGTGATCGAGGTCTCACCACGGCGGTAGGGCCCAGGCCGGACAGGCTACGTTTCATCTTCACCGGATCTGCGACCTTGGCGGTTGAGGCTTGTGTTGGGGAGAAGTATGAGGGGAGAACAGTGATTTGCGGGTATTTGGGAGGCTCAACCGGGTTGTTGATGGTCGTCTCGAGCTCATCTAGGTGTGAAGGCGACCACCATGATGGGTCATAGTTAGGAACGAAGTCTGAGGCTGGCTTTTGTTCCGGTTCCTGTGGTGTCTCTTCTGCAAGCGTCTCAATCTTGCCAGCATTGCCGGGCCCTTGCTTGAATGTTTGATCGCCAGCTAATCCACTGAGATGACTGAGAATACCAGAACATAAAGCTCGATCACTGTAGCCACCCTCCAACACACTGATAACTCGACCATCGACGTGAAGGTCTTCTTCAGCTGCCAGCTTGACAACATCCTGAGCAATGCGAGCATAAAACTCAGTCGGCACGTTGACCTTGTGACGCTGCATGCCTGCACCCTCCCATTCGCTGGCATCAAACCCAGCAGATAGGAAGATGGCCGCCTTGGGAGGCTGGTTCAACAACCTCAATCGCTCTGCTTGGTTCTTAAGATAGTTTCTCACCTTGTCCAAGAGGACAGTGTACCTGGTCTCGTAAAGATTCCAAAACTCTTCTTCCGTCTTCCACGGCTCCAAGTGGACGTTCCAGACCGTTTGTCCGTGTGCATTGTCGATGCAGATGCTGGCGCTCCTAACCTTCTCTTCATCGCCCATTTCACACGGATACGAGTTAATGTCGTGCAAGCTGAAGTAGCCAATGGATGACTTCTTCCACGCAGCAGCGTTTTTGGCAGCATTGTTGCCTCGAGTATTATGCTGCCATGTAATGGCTTGGGACCCGTCACCGTGATGAAGATCAAAGTCGATGATGGCAGCATGTGTGAGTCCGTGGTTGAGAGCCGCATGCATAATACCGACATGCACGTTATTAACCCAGCAGAAGCCTGAAGGGTATGAAGCAGAGCAGTGATGGCCCGGAGGTCGCACACCTACGAACGCACGCTGAGGACCTGGACCAAAAACAGTATCAACCGCCTCACAAACTGCCCCCAGGGCACCCTCCATAGCATTCAGAGACTCCGAACAGAGGTATAGGTCACCTTCGTGAAGCTTCTCGGGCGATTCATCAGTTCCCCTGTTCAACTCTGGCCTTTGGAGTTCCTTTCCTCCCATGGCGAGCTTCGACTCGGCCGCATCGCACATCATCTTGAGTTCCTCCATCCATTTCGTCCCATGCACATTGACTACGGCCGGCGATAGAAGAGAAACTCTGCTCTCCGTCTTGTGTATTCGAAAGGGGATACTGGGGAGATGTTCCGCCTCCCTACCTGGGTGAAGTGGGTAATCGCCTTCGCAATGTCTGCCGCCCAAGCGCACATAAGCTGCAGAGATACCTAGTACAGCAGCCTTTATTCTTTCTGGGCGTTCAACAATAGTGCTGAGTGCGGCGCGAGAGGTCCGAGGTCGGGAGAATCGATGCCCATAGACATCATCGTTTAGGATCACAATCGTTCGGGTCGGGTGTGTGGAAGTAGAATCATGATGCGCCTGCAACTCGGCGCTCAAATTATCGTGCGCAATGGAATTGGCAGTAGGTCGAGGTTTCACCGGCACAGGAGGGGTGGTCGACAAAGGCGACCTAGCTGAAGTCGGCGACATAAGATGCGCCGTGCTGGAGCGTCTTGAAGGGGTTGATCCAGATGCGATGCCGTTGGATGAGCGCAGCGAGTTCATAGAAGCCTTCCTAAGGAGGGTGGGCGTGGCCGAACCCCCGGAGGCGGGGTCACGGCCACGAGAATGACTGCGGGACTCAGGCCGAGCATTTGGAGCCGGCGACTGCGAAGTACGGCGACCAGTTGGACGGAAGGGAGAAGCTGGTTCGGAGAGGCGGGACGGAGCTCGACTGGGCGAAGTGGAGATGGAGAGCTGATTCAGAGAGTGAGCCAGAGCGTCATGGTCGGGCTGTTTGAGGTTCCGTGCGGAGGATTGTCGCCGGAGCGGCAGCGATGGACGGGACGGAGATGCCATGAGGCTGATGTATCGATGAAATGAGACAAGGGCCGGCAAGTCTCAGCGGTTGAAGCTGACGGAAAGAGAAAAGTCACAGCCAAGTGGCCCAACCCAATCTCTGATCGTCTTTGGAATAGCTCCTCAGCTGCCAGCTGGTGATCGAGATGGAGACGTTAGCGAACTACCTAGGTAGGCGGTGACGTCTTGTTGCTGTTTTGGGCCAGGTCGCGTCTGGAGTAACGCGTCTAAGTCACGTGCTGACAGGGTGTGTTTGGGGATTGCCTCATCTGGAATGTACCTTTGAAAGATGAAATCTTGAGGTCTTGCGACAAAAAGCAGAATAACACATGATGAAAGATTAAAAGAAGTAAAAGAAAGGAGTTCCCCTTAGGGACCATGATTCCTACTCCGTACTCCCTAATCATTTGCCTGTTCACATGCGAAATGAAAGCAAATCAATACAATTATCGCTTACATAACCCTTGCACGGTCTCGGGATGGATCGTAGGATCAGTTGTAGGCGATAGATTAATTTTCGACAATCTTGGCTAAATAAAGCCTGAGTGATCGCCATTTACAAAAAGTCAAATTCGAAATACGTACCACCATAAAGCTGCGAATATGAAATACGAGCATTGACGGTATCAACGTCTGTTATAGCCAGATTGAACGAACGGCTGAGATCATGGGACCGCCTAGAGTGGTCTGGGCTGGGCTGCCTTGTCGCCCAAGCCCAAGGGAGTAACCTGGGCGAGGTGGGAAATCCCACTTTTGCCTGAATACAAATTTCTCCATGGACAACCCCGTCCCCTTGCTCTGCTCTGCTCTGCTCTGCTCGTGGCCGTCGACAACTGGTCCATAGGCTCAGAGGCCCAACTCCCTCGCGTCTGTCCGCCTGATAGATGAGGGGTGGTCCCTTGAATAACCTCAGCTACCCAAGTTGGGTAAGACCAATTACTGCACCCCTGTTGCCGAGACAGGATGATCCACTTGGCTGAATGACTGAGTGAGTCTCTTTCCGTTTGGTCGGGCGTTTGGTGTGGGATGAGGGCCGCTCCTCTTGTGTCTTAGCCGAGGCCAGTTCAGGCAATCCGTACTCTTTCGGCGGTGGCTGCTGGCTGTGTGTTTGCTTGCTTGCTGCATGTAGATGCTACCTAGGTACGCTGCTACGCAGTCCAAGTATAATCTCGAAACAAAACGAGCCGGCGTCCAGCAGTGCCCAGCGGTACCAGTGTAGTCCGTCATCGCCTTGTATGACAGACGGGGAGTGCCCAGTTTAAGTAAGGGTTTGTCTATCCATACCAGCCAACTTGAGGGTTTGTGGAATTTTGCTGTTGGAGCAATGACATGTGCCGAGTCAGGACGGATCTGCTCCAAAGTGAGTGTGCAATCTGCCCATCGGCAGGGGCACAGGCGAGTCGCCCAACGATATCTTGGAGAAAACGCCAACGATGTGTGTGCTACGCGCCCCCTTGCACGCCTCTGGAGCAACCATTTTGAATGTCAATGGCTGCATGCATATGTATGCTGCTCTGTATAACACTAACTGCCTAATTAGTCTGCGTAGACATTCTCCAGCAAACAGCGTTGAAATCACTCTCACCATTCTCGCTTATAACACTTGCCCAGACTACTACCATATCTCAGCCTTGGTAAGGTCTGGCAACTCTATCTGCTTAGATCAACGAATGTCTCAACCCGAGTGGCTTTTCCCTCCCCCTCCAACATTCTCTAGCGCAAGGCACACACCCCCGGTCCGTCTCCATCTTGCCGTTGCAACTCTGTCTAAGAGGGCTAGGAGGGGTCTCAACGTTACCGTATAATCGACGAGATGTGCCCAATTTCTTCTCAGCCGCACCATGGCACCGTCGATAATTGGCCAACTTGACCCCAGGGTCCCTTGACATTATGCCTCGTGGCTGCGTCAAGCCCGGAGCTAGCTGGTAGACTACCCCCCCAGAGCGCAAGCTTCCTAGCCTCTTAGCCTCTGCATTTGTCTGCGAAGCGATGGGCCGGTCTCTTTGGGGAAGAGCTCAGCTCAGCTCAGCTCAGCTCATGCTTGTGAATAAATTCCAGGCGTCAGCCCTTTGCTCCCCGGAGATTGCTTTCTGAGGAATTGGTGCTTTTCGCTCATAATTCTGTATAAGTGGCTTGTTGACTTGACTTGACTTAAACCCAGCACAATACCGTCGACCGTTCGAGTTTCATTCAACAGTCTCAAATAGCTCTCATAATGAAGGGTACTGTCTTATCTCTCATGGCCAGCGGCGCCGCCGCCCAGCTCTCTCTTGGCCCTCACCTCTTCCAAAACGCCGCCATCAACCCCAACGATCCGGAATATGCAACCTGCTCTCAGGCTGTTAGCCTTGTTCAAGGCTGTGTCGAATCCATTGGAGGCGCCGACGCTGTTATGACTGCTGATCCCACAGCCCTTGTTGCCTGCGCATGCTGTAATGGAAGAAGCAACGCTGCTCCTATCTACTCGGCCTGCTCCGACTACCTCGAGGAGGAAGCTTCCGAGAACACTTCCCAGTATGAGGGTGAGTTCTCATGCGTCAATAGCTGAGGCTAGAATGGAAGATACTGACACGAATGATTTCCAGCCTACGGTACTCTGTACAGCGCTTGCAGAATCGCTCCCAGTTGTGGTGGCGGCAGAGGCAGCAGCCCTGCTACCGAAACTGACGATGATCTCCCTACCATCACGAGTGCCAGTTCTGCTGCGCAGACCTATGCTACAGCTTGTATAAACATGCTTGACATCTTTGCCTCTTGTACCAGGCAAGACCGCGAGTTCACCAGGCTTCCCTTCAGGGAGCAAGCTGAGTGCTACTGGTAAGATATTCGATTGATACCCAAATCCATACCAATTGCTAACTCATGGTCAGCTGCCGTGGCTCCGGTAACCGCCTTACCTGGACCGATGCGATGGATAACTATGCCTCAACCTGCGCTGACTGGGCACGCACTGGCGAGCCCGACACCGCCTACTCTGGTATGTGTCTTGCTAACCGGAATATTAGAAGTTGAACTGACCCCATGTACAGTCGCCCAGACCTTTGCAACCTTTTGCAACCGCTTCACTGATGTCTGCGGTGCCGCTGCCACACGCACCACGGACTCTGAGACTTCCGAGACTGAGGATGCCAACACCACTGAGGACTCCGGCTCCCGCCAGACCGACGCTTCCTCCGGAGATGACGGCGACGACAGTGGTAACCAAGCCACCACCAGCGAGCCCAACAACGAGCCCGTCACTGTCACTGTTCAGCCCACTTCTACCGAAGCCAGCGGCAACGGCAACGATGCTTCCTCCGCCCGAGTTGGCTTCGGCGCTATCCTTGCTGCTGTTGCTGCTCTGGCCATTGCTCTGTAATCGCAGACGTGACTGTTGGATGGGGGAGTGTTGGAGTTTATTACTGGATTTCCGTTTTCGAGAAGACGTATTGGATCTACGACTGATGTTTAATGAAACTTTGTGGCGGAACCCTGGGACAATGCGCAGCTTTGTTGGGATATCCCTGTTGGCATGTGAAGCGAAAGTAGTAGAAGATGCATATTCGTCATCTATAAATACCCATTTCACCAACGCCTTGCTCATGACGAATAATCCATTGATGTGGGTGACTTCTATTCCGACAGTAAATCTATACCGACGCCTTGCAATGCTTCAACAGCCCACTCCGGATACTTTGTCTTCTCGGGATACAACCAAGCAAAGAACTGCCGAACAAATGAGGGGAACCGGTCCTCTACAATGGCCTCCCGTATTTGCCGCATGAGGTCCAGTTGATAGTAGACGTTGTGAATTGTCAACAGATGCGCTGCCACCGTCTCCTTGGAGGCGTTGTGGTGGACAAATGCTCGAGTGACGCCCATCCCCCCTTCACTTGTTGGCTTGCAGACCATGCAGTTGCATCCCTCCTCGACGGGACCAAAATCATGACCGTATTTCCGATTACGGATGTTGAGAACACCATGCTTGGTGACAGCATTACCGAATCGAGCGGTTCGTGTAGGCCACACGCAGTCGAACATGTCGGCGCCCAGCGCAACGCTCACCACCAAGTCTTCAGGATAACCAATGCCCATCACGTAGCGTGGCTTGAGGTCAGGGAGCATTTCTGTACAAGCCGCTACGACTCTGCAGTAATCTGCCTTGGCCTCACCGCCGCTCAATCCACCGATGGCAATGCCAGGGGTATCGCGAGCCAACATCTCTCGACAGCATTCTCGACGCATGTCGAGATCCAATCCACCCTGGATAATGCAGAAAAGGTTCTGCGTGTCGGGTTTTTTATGTGCGGCAATGCATCGATCTAGCCAACGCACACTGCGCTCCATAGCTTCACGCATACGAGCCTTGTCGGGTGAAGTTGTGACGAGAACATCATCCAGCTGCATCATGATGTCGCTACCAATACTGTTCTGTAGTGACATGGAGTGCTCAGGGGTAAGGAGCATGGGTGTGCCATCATGAGGACTCAGAAACTCGACACCTTTTTCAGTAATCGTAGCAAGTTTGAGTAAGCTCACCATTTGGAAGCTGAAAGATGTGTTAGCTTGATTTACTCTTATAAGAGGTATCATCACAGACATACCCTCCACTATCAGTCAGGATATTATGATCCCATCCTTGGAGCTTGTGTGCTCCACCTATGGCATCAAGAACTTCTTGGCCTGGTTTTAAGCCCAGGTGATATGTGTTGTTAAGACACAGGCGACAACCCGTCTCTTCAAGCTGCTCGGGAGTGATGCCTTTCAGGGACGCCTGAGTTGCGACAGGCATGAACATAGGGAGTTGTACGACACCATGAGGAAGAGTCAGTATTGAAGCTCGTGCTCTAGTTGTCTATCTTGGAATGCATTTATTAGCCTTGTATGTCCTACCTCCCCCGGCTAAATGAAGCCATCGCCAAGTGAGACTCACGGAGCATTTTGCAACAAGCTCGTGCGTCAAAGCAGGCGACTTGTAAATGTTTGCTGATGACGCCATCTTTCTGATAGCTTGCATCTGTTTCACCACGAGTCGTGTAACGTTGAAAGAAAAAGGGAAACCTCCTCTCCTCTCCTCGTCCTGTTAATTGCTTGGCTGGTATTTTTATAAAATGGAAGTTGTAGGTAGCGATGAACAGACAGGGTTTCAGTGGGGCTTAGTGCTCATACCTGGGCTCAATTAACCAATGGCCCTGTTCCGGGTCATCACCGGTAGATTCCGCCCAAGCTTTCTACTCCAGCGAATTTTCGTCAACCTCAGCTACACGCCATCACGAAGACACCAGAACGACAAGCCAATTGAGCTCGTCAATCGGTCTCCGAGTCGCAATGGGGGGTCGTACTGTGTCGCCCGGAGGGGCGCTGCTGAGGTCCTCTCGGCTCTTCTCCCTTCCCAAGCCATTGCCCGAACCTCAGTCGACAAACCTTCACATTGGCGATCATAAGTCTCCCACTATGACACGACAATACCCCCAGTACCAGTCTATTACATCCCCTCTTTCGTCTCGAGAGAAGGGTGACTGGGGCTTCAAGCGACCTTTTCCTCTTAAGTCTACATTGTCAACCTCAACGCCCCTGATCCGAGTCAAACAAGTCGATTCTATCGAAAGCGTTACCGACTTCGCTTCTGCCGCCGACCACACCCTCTCATTGGAGAAGTTCCAGGAGCTCCGAATTCCACTATCGATTCCTAAAGGCAACGAGCGAAGCGGAACCTCAGTAAGGAATGACATGTTGCGCAAGTCTGTCTTTGAGGAGGATATGGATTTTACCGAGTACCGTGAAGGACGAGCCGACGACAAGCGATGGAAGTTCCAGGGACCGTGGCTCGCCAGGATGACCGAGGGCCAGTTTATTGCATATCTCGACAATAATGTGCGACCTAAGCGTGCCCAATTCAGAAAGTTGCTCAAGAAGAGATATATCGACTCTCTAAACGCCCACCAGGCAAAGACCGCCATGGAGAAGGGCAACCTACCGCCCCCCAAGCTTACAGTTGCAGATGTCACCGAGGAGAAGTTCACAGACTACGTGCGTTCTCTGAGAAGCGATCGTGCTACTCTTTACAGTTTGGTCTCCAAGTTCCTCGATCTTGCTCCCCTCGGCCAGCCCGTGGGCATCATCCAGACCTTCTTGTCTGAGGGAGAGCACGCAGCTGCTGAGAGTCCCTACGGCAAGTCTGGGCCCCCTCCCAGTCACCCTTCGGCTGGTATCAGCTACCTGAGGACAAACTCATACGTAGAGAACCACCCTGTCTATGGACCTCAGGCAGAACGCTCCCCTATTCTCGCCCGAGTTGTGTACCCCAGGAATGGTCCTTCGCCCGCCAAGCTTGGTGTGGGTGGTTTCGTTGCCGACACGCCTCCAGGAGACAATGAGTTCAACTCAAGACATGTCCGTCTCAGGGTAGCAGCGCACAAGAAGATGCTTACTGGTATTTCACACCTTGACACCACAACATTCGGTGGTGCCAAGGCATACGTCAATCCTGTAACTGCGACCGTTGACCCGAGCGGAAAGGTTGTGGTCCAGCTCCGGGAAGCGGACTCTGAGTCTCAGCTTGTCGCGAGGGAGAGCAAGGGACGCGCAAAGGTGTACAATGCCGAAAAACGAGCAACCAAGCAGACCCGGGTCGAGCCTGATCCTTGGCGAACCGGTCGCGTTACTGATGAGCTTCTCGGTGAGGAGGGTGCTTCTGCTACTGGGGAGAGTTCTGTGGGAAGCTCCCAGAACTATGGTCTTGATGGCAATCAATAAAGCAGTCATTTGAACTGGGACCAAGAAGCTGGAGTCGTTGTATATCAATGTCATCTTATCATCTCTATTATTTAGAGAAATCATGTACCAAACGAACTGTACAAGTAGAATTGAAGCAAGAATAAGAAATAAATTTCTTTGCAATTGTCGTCCACCCTCACTTCTTTCTTGCCTTGATACAACGCCAGTCGTTCAAGCGAGCATACGTATAACTGCAGACTGCAGTTGGTATTTGGCATGATCTCGACTGCCCAGGATCCACCAATCACATCACACTTTCGACCTACCTTATGTCAGCCTCGATAGTCCGATCAACCCACGTGACCAGAGCCCTAATCTCAGATCAGCGCAACTTGTGCCCCACCCCATTCAACACCAAAAATTCCTAGCTGTAGCGGAATTTCACACGAGCGACTTCTTCCAACCTATCGCCCAACGTCCAACAGTCCAATACCGCCAAAATGGGTCGCGTCCGCACCAAGACTGTCAAGAAGTCCGCCAAGGTCATCATTGAGCGGTACTACCCCAAGCTCACCCTCGACTTCGAGACCAACAAGCGTATCTGTGATGAGATCGCTATCATTGCCTCGAAGCGCCTGCGCAACAAGGTTAGAACTGCCGGCTAGCGAAAGCACGACTCGGAAACGCAGCGACTGACCTGAGGATTGCAGATTGCCGGCTACACCACCCACTTGATGAAGCGAATTCAGCGTGGCCCTGTCCGCGGTATCTCCTTCAAGCTTCAGGAGGAGGAGCGTGAGCGCAAGGATCAGTACGTTCCTGAGGTCTCCGCCCTGGACTTCACCCAGAACTCCGAGAGCGGCCAGCTCGACGTCGACGGCGAGACCAAGGACCTCCTCAAGCACCTTGGCGTATGTGCACACCCGAAAAGCCGAAGAGTTGAGCTACGAGATGCTAACTGGACGACTAGTTCGAGTCTATCCCCGTCAACGTCATCCCTGTCACTCAGCAGCAGGTTCCCGAGCGTGGTGGACGACGATACGGCGACCGCCCTCGCCGCGACTAAAAAATTGGTATTTGGGATTATGATGGGTGTCTGGCATTTACAGGGTTTCACTACTTGGCGTCTTAGGACAGTGAGTGCATAGGTCTCAAAGAAAGACTTTACGACCCCCCAAGGTGTCGCCGATTCTCTGGATATCTCCAGAGATGACGCTTGATCGCCAATTTACTTCCCTTGCTTATGTGAACGTGACCTTGCCCAAGGCCAGTTTGCACATTTCGGGAACTGAGCCAAAGGGAACCTTTGTCCCTGTCCACAGGACCAGTTCTGCAGGTGTCATGATGGGGTACCTGTGTCCTTTTTATGACCTTGCCTATGATACATATGCTGCCCAACGCCAAAGATGCGGTTTACTATTGCTTTTTCTCTTCCTCCAACTTTAGTTTGGTCTTGTAGCCTTCGACAAGTAAGTGTTCATCATCGTAAACTTCTGGCTTGTCCGACGTAGTGGGGGGTGCTTGTGCATCCTTTTCCTTAAGTGTGACATTCATTTTCTTGTCCTTGCTTTGCGATGGATCGCCGCGTTCAAGAGCCAAGGCAGCAGTATCCCGAGCCGTCTGTCGCTGTTCCTCCAGCTTGAGCTTACCCAGTTCCCGGGCAGCTCGGTCAACTTCTGTTTCTTGAGAACGGTCCTCATCGAGGAGATCAATCTCAATGTCCGGAATACCTGCACGTTCCCAGGCAGCTGTCTCGTTCAGCTGAACCTTGACATAGAGGGCGCGACGAGCGCATTGCTGCGAACACCACTTCTCGAGGTCCTTGCGCTTCACGATATCACCGTTGGAAATCTTCCACTCGCCGCCAGGCCCAGTTTGGCGCCGCGGCCGCGCACAGAGTGTGTAGCCACAAAGCTCGTTCACGTTGCGCTCGATGATGAGGTCGTCGTAGTCTGAGGGCTGGAAGAGGCGGACGTGAGCCTTGAAGTCGGCGACATCGGATGGAGCTGGGTTGGAGGCGTTGTGAGGAGCCTTGCGAACAAGAGGATACTCGGAGAGGAGGACCAGACTGTCAAGGATTTCGGCTTCGAGGTCCTTGCGATGTTGTATGATTTTGGCATGCTCGATGGCGATTTCTCTGGGGTCTGCGTCGCGCTCCTTGACAGACTTGGGCTTCTTGAGGATGCCCTTCGCAGGCTGCTTGGATGTTGAGGCCATGGTGTGTTGTTGCAATCTCGAGTAAAGGTATGCAATATCGCAGCTCGTCTAGGACCCAAAGCTGAGAAAGATCCAGAAGGACCCCGCCGCCACAGTTAGCTCGAGTGCGTCCGCCACACCACCCGCCGCCGCTGAAACAATTGTACCTGAACTGAACTGGAGACTACCGACGATGGAAAACACCAGTTGGGTTTCTCTACTCTGCTTTCCAATTCAGGTAAGAAATACTGACTACGTTCAGGCTTGAGCCTTGTCTATCTATATACAAATTTCTTTACCTAATACTCCGTGTGTTTAACCCATCGGTTGACATATAACACTACAGGTCATGTTAGCCCCCTGCAGTTCAAAGGTGTCCGATAAACCAATCAAGAGAGAGTCGTTCTATGACGGTTAATGCATTGTTGTACAACATAAAGAACTGTCAGTCGTCTTTCATCATATCGCTGCCTAGCAAGCTACTGCTAAATGCTTCCATGTCACGCATGGACGGTTGCTTTGAAAACCTCACCAGTGTTTCTGCTACCCCAGGTTCTTATGCTCCGGACTATGTGACCCTGCAATCAAACATTTAAACGCACATTGCGCCCTGAGTTTCTAGACACATGTTTATCATCCACACTTCCCAACGAAACAATGTCTTGTCTGAATTGCAACGACGGATTATCCCCGGGGCGGAACTAGGCATCAACCTAATTGGAACACTCCTACAGTAACACTCACTGGACTGCCCGCTCACGCGCCTGAGACCTTTAGCCTCCATGGGTTGGACGGAGTGACGGGCTCATAAGTAGCGCTGACGTCGACAAACGCCCCAGCTATGGAGGCCTATGCTCCGCTAAACACCACCACCACTGCCTCCTTGCAACTTGCTTCTCATTTCCCTCTTGCTTGCTCGCTTTCCCTTACAAGTCCCCGAGCATCGCGCGTAATACATCTTATCGCATAATCGAATCTATACAATTGCCTTCCTACACTACTGCGCCTTTAGATAATTCGACCCTATATCCTCCCCCGCCTCATCCCATCCCACGGGCTGACGACGCCCCTGTTGTGCCCCACACCCAACCAAGCGAGCTGTTGACCTACCTACGGAATATCCACGTACCTTGGTGCTCACACAGCCACACGCCCTGAGCAGCTTTGATCCAAGCCTCGGGCAGCATTTGTCCCGCAAGAGAGCTTCCAAAGGATCAATCACCAGCAACAATGGCCGCGCCATTCAGGGTCAAGGCCCTCTATGAGTACTCGTCGCCTCACGAAGACGATCTCAACTTTAGTATTGGGCAGGTCATCACCGTTACCGACGAGGAGGACGCCGACTGGTATGGCGGGGAATACGTCGACGATCAAGGCGTGAAGCAGGAGGGCATCTTCCCTCGCAACTTTGTCGAGAAGTTTGAGCCTACTGCACCGCCTCGCCCTGTTCGCATTCGCACCAAGAAGGAGCCAGAAGCACATCAGCCCGCTGAGGATATCGCTTCTCCCCCACCGCCACCTGCTCAACAAGAGCCTCCTCCGGTACCTGCGCCCGAACCTGAGCCCGAGATCGAAGAGGCCCATGAGCCCATCAACAAACATCCTGTTCCCGAACCGACCGCCCCGGCTGCCCCGGAGCCTGGACCTGCGAAGCCCATTGAGCCCGTTCCGGCCGCAGTTCCCCCTCCCGCTGCTGCTCCCAGAGCTGCTGAGCCTCCGGCCCCCGCGCCAGGCCCAGCTTCGGCGGCGGCTCCTCCCAAGCCCAAATCATCTGGACCACCTCCGGTTTCACAGAAGCCTGCGACTAGCTCTTTCAAGGATCGCATTGCGGCTTTTAACAAGCCTGCAGCTCCTCCCGTTGCGCCCTTCAAGCCGAGTGGTCTCACGGGTGCGGGCACGGGTTTCATCAAGAAGCCGTTTGTAGCCCCTCCACCAAGCCGCAATGCCTTCATCCCCCCACCACAGCAAGCCCCAACCGCCAAGGTCTACCGACGCGATGAGGATCCTGAAATCAAGGAAAGGGAGGTTGAAGTCCAAGGACAGGCCGAGAGAGCTGGTCTTGTACCAGCTGAAACCCAGGGAGGCGACGCTGAAGACCAGCCCAAGCCTACTAGCTTAAAAGAGCGCATCGCTCTGCTACAAAAGCAGCAACAGGAACAGGCGGCGCGACATGCTGATGCTGCTGCTAAGAAAGATAAACCCAAAAAGCCTCCGAAGAAACGTGAGAGCATCGCACATCCCGATGCGCCAGCTGAGACGGAGACATCACCTCAAGAGCCTCCAGCCCCTATCGAGCGCAGGGACACCCAGGAAACCGATGTTCGAACATCTACAGATGAACCGCGACCAACTCGCATGCCACCTCCTCCGCGCCGTAGGTCGTCCAAGGAGCCTGCGACAGAAGCTATACATGACGGCAATGAGGCGGATATGTCTGGTGCCGGCGATACAACCGAAGGCAACGATGATTTGACTGAACGGGATGACAGCGATGGCATGTCTAGGCGTGCACCACAAGCACCTACGTTGCCCATTCACCCGCCTCCCCCTGCTGAGGCACCAAAGAGGGAAGAGAGTGAGGAAGTGGAGGAAGAAGATGAAGAGGAGGAGGAGGATGTCGACCCAGAGGTGAAGCGCAGAGAGGAACTAAGAGCGAGAATGGCCAAGATGAGTGGTGGTATGGGTTTCCATGGCATGTTCGGTGCGCCTATGCCTGCACCCGCACCTCCGCCCAAGAAGAAGAAGGCACCAAAGCCAGAACAAACATCTGTCGACGAAGCGGTGGAAGAGACATCACCGGCATCTCATGGTGCACCACCGGTTCCTACCATGATGGCTCTTCCTGGCCTGGGTGGTCCAAGTAAGCCAGAGGAATCGATTCATCCTGAGGCAGAACATGAACCAACTGCTCGTGCACCGCCGCCGCCAGTACCCTCTTTGCCCCCTCGAGAGTCCGAGCAGGAGGAAGCTTCAGCGGAGGAAGAAGATAGCGAGGCAACTCCCGCGCCTCACTCTGGCCCTACAAGTATGTATTGCCAAGTTGAACAATATTTTCAATGCTTACAATCATCTAGTTCCTCCACGGGATCCCGCAGGACCACCACCACCTGTTCCCGGTGGTCGAGGAGTACCTCCTCCTGTGCCCTCTGACTGTAAGTAAGACTCAACCTTAAAAGTAGACAAGGACTAACGAGTTTACAGCCCGACCTCCTCCTCCTCCCCCACCTCCCGCCGATGCCAAGTCCCAGTCAGACGGTTCTGAGTCTGGAGACGAACTCTCTGCTGGTGCCCGGGAGAGCGAGAAGGAAGCCACTGCTGTTACTGCAAGGTCTCCTCCTATGCCACCACCGCCAGTTCAGCCTCCTCACTTACCTGCAAGATCCCCGCCGTTGTCTCCTAGCCGTGAGGACTTCAGCCCTACATCCCCTGGACCTAATGCTAGCAAGCGGTTAAGTCGACCACCACCTCCTATTCCAGGATCTGCACCGGCTCTTCCTACACAGAGCCGGCCACCCCCTCCACCACCCCCAAGTGCTCCTCAACAACTGTCAACTCAAGAATTACAGACGCCAACCCCGAGGGGACCTCCTCAAGCCGGCGAAGAGGAAGCCGAGGAACTCACCGAGTATGAAGGCGATTATGACACCGATATTGCCTCCTCAGTTCCTCACAAGGATGCTTTGAAGTCACACGCTCGTGATTCAAGTCTGGAGGATAACACCCTCTTGTCTCCCGTTTCTGATGCGCCTGCCAATATACCACCCCCTGTTCCGGCTGGTGTAGCTCCTAGAGCTGTACCTCCACCTATTCCTTCACAGCCTCCGCCAGAGAACAAGCGACAGTCAATGGATATTCCTCGCGCTGCTCCTCCACCACCTCCCCCTACGGACAGTAAGCGACAGTCTATGGACATCCCACGCGCGGCTCCTCCGCCTCCACCTCCGGCCAGTATTATTCCTCCGCAAGCTCCTCAGTCGCCTCATCCCCAAGAGGATTATGACCCTTACAACTACTCTGCACCTCCTGGTGGATATTCTTATGCTCCTAGAACGCCTAAAATCGAGGAAGAGGCTGCTTTCCCCCCATCTCCCTCTGTCACGTCTCCCGTTGACCGGAGAGCCCCTCCATCTGTGCCTGCGGGCCGTGCCTCTGGTCGACAATCTCTTGATATATCAAGAGCTACTGCTGCCAACAGACGTTCGATGGATATGCACCGGCCATCGATGTCCATGGAGTCAGGCTTTATTGCCAATGACCTTGATTTGGCCATTCAAAGCGGCTGGTGGAAGCAGTCTAATCAAGTGCCGCCTGCGTTACAAGGACGCAAGGATATCTACTTTGAAAGTGAGGAGTCGACCTCCACCAATGGCGGACAACAAACGACAGTATCTCGCGAAGTCTTTATACTGTACCAAGACTACTCACAAACCTTCTTGACCATCCGCTACGATCCCAACGACCCATCTGACGTTATGATTGAGCAGCGTCACGAACCCCCGCCACGCCCGCTTCGTCAGGACCAGATGGAAGAGTATTATGAGCGATTCGGCCGCCATATATCGGAGGCCGTATCATCCAAGAAGGATTCCGTCGTCACAGACGGCACTCCCCAGGGCCTCGTTCTGGAACTTCTTCGACCATACAAGGACGCTTTACCTCCCGTCGGTACTCGTGCCTACGGTGCTCTAGTCTACTCCAACATGGCCAATGCATCAACTCAGCAAAACGACGTGATCCGTGCTGGCGACATTATCACTATTCGCAACGCCAAATTCCAGGGCAAGCACGGTCCAATGCACGCAAAATACACTGCCGAGGTTGGCAAACCCGACCATGTCGCCGTAGTGTCGGAGTGGGACGGCACCAAGAAGAAGGTGCGCGCATGGGAGCAGGGCCGCGAGAGCAAGAAGGTCAAGGTAGAGAGCTTCAAACTCGACGACCTACGCAGCGGAGAGGTCAAGATCTGGCGCGTCATGCCTCGCAGCTGGGTTGGCTGGAACAGTCAGCTTTAGTAGGGTCGAGGACAACGCAGCAAAGGCGATAATGATGTCTGGGAGAGGATGTCCATGATGATGATGACAAATAACAAGAGGAGTTCAAGGTTGACGGTTGGGCCGTGGCTGTATCCTCAGGCGTTGCGTGGCGGGACAGGGACTTGAAAGAGACACAGGAGGAGGATATGATGCGCTGCAAGAGGCGTGAATGGTCAGGATAGGGGGGCGAGTTGGGAATGTGAGATATTTAGTTAGTTGCAAAGCAGTTCGATTCAGTAGGTTATGTTATGGACCGATGCGTCTTGGCTTGTATCACCTCTGCTTTGATCATGTTACATACGCACATGGAATACATTGCTGTCTCTGCTAAATAAGGCGAGCTCGAATGGATGTGAAACGTCCTCCATTTTAGACACGGCCCCGGCCGTCTATGCAGCGGTTCCACGACCACGTTTCTATCTGTTACGGGCTAAGCGCCTGGGTAAGAGTTTTGTAGGTAACGTTGTGGAAGCTGGAGCAAGCATCTACCCTCCACGGGTATATTGGATCGGCGGGATCTTCCAACGGTGATGGAGCCGCAAATGAAGTGTTAATGCGACGTAGTGACAATACCCCTGGAGACTCGTGAGTGTTTAGCGATGTAGGGTCTGCATAAACTGCCTGAATGGGAAAGTCAATATGTAAGTTGCATGAGGCGAGATAAAAAAAAAAGATGGTGATGGGCGAGAGGCTATCCAAGCGGAAAAGAATGAACGAGCAGAAAATATTATCAATATATCTCATGACTGACGTGGTGGGATGATGAGACGGGCCAGGTCAGCTCACTCATTGAAGAGGTCGGATAAAACAGGAGTGAGCGAGCCCGTATCGTGGCGGTGGGATAACTGTAATATCCGTTTCCAGGTGGGATAATGGTACATCAGAAGCACAGCAAATGAAGTCGTTTTCAGGCACAAAGCGCAGGGTCCGCGTCCGTCCATTCGGATCACCCCAAATCATCCTTGACCAGAGTATATTTGGCCGACGGGCCGGCGTCTCCCATGTCGAGGTGAAGCGCGGGGAAGAAAGCGGAGGGCAGAGTGAGGCGCCGGATATCTCTCAGCCATGAAGTATCTTTATTTGTGGCTATGCTCGGCTCTAGATCAGAATGAGGCCTGACACTAGAAATGAAGCCAGCCATCTCGTGGTCATGATGATATCGACTTCTCGATTGAGCAGCTGCATCTTGGTAGCGAGCCTAGTTCCCGCGATATTGCGTCAAGACGACCTGCTGGTCTCGGATAGGTGCAGTAGTGACAAGATGCACGAGGAAACAGATCAGCCCCGCTAAAACGCACGAGTTGACGAGAGACTCTGATGAGTGAGATCGACTCGGGCTTGTGATATGACGGCATAGGATCCAGCTGAGTGGTCACCTCCGCGATGATATATAGCTCCAGCTTCCTGTAGCTGATCGAAAATGGAAATAAGGATGCTTCTGCCCAAGGCAAGTTGGGCAGGTATTGGAAGTTTGATACCTGCTTCAATTATTCAACAGCAGCAACAACGTAAATCCTGTCCTGTCAGTGTACCGAATGGCTCTCCTACGACTGGGCGATAGCCAGGCACAAGCACCGCATAGCATCAAGCCCTGCCAACACAGATGAGTTGATACGCAAAAGACAGAGAGCTTGCGACCAAATGAGCGTCAGCATTAGAGGACGGCGAATGGGCGGTCAACACATGAGCATCTCGATGGGGTCGTTTTGCACCAATGTGAATGACAAGGCGGGAGAAACTGCAGGGCACTTTGTTCAACACCAAGTGAACAATTGTCTCTTTCGTGTAAGCTTATTCGATCTATCAGATATTTGAAGATTCTGTGGCGTTGTCGAGCCCTACAATGGGCGCTTGGACGCCTGATGATGGAGGTGTTGGGTTGCAAGACTTTCCTGATGTATCAATATCGAGTTGTAGGAAAGTCGATGTGTCGTTGAATCAAAGATTCCGACCCGGAACTCTAGATGCGAGAGCACCAAGACAGAAGACGTCAATATTGGGCATCATGATAGCTGATGTGTCTTCAAACCACAGCTCCTCTGATGTATGAGCTGGCTCGCTTGTCCACGTGAAATTCGCTGCCGGGATGTGGAGGGCCCTGCGTTTCCAGTGAGTCAATGTAAACCAGCGTCGACGGCGCAGCAACTATCCGTATCGAGGCTGAAGTCGAAAACTGTGGGGGTGGAAGCTCTTAACCCATGTCATGACAACTCCGTAAATAGAATTGTTTTAGGCGAAGTCGAGGCCATCCGCAGTTGGGCAGGGACGTGGCTCAGTTAATCGTCATGGCATGGAGCATCGTCAACGACATTAACAACACATAGAGTCATTATAACGAGGCAGACACGATGGCAGAGAAGGCTGACGCGTTTTTGGTTCGTTGATAAGCCACAATACCACCAAAGAGGCGACCAAACGCTGTGCAATACTGGCAAACTGGGCGAAACAAAATGAAGAGGTGAGATGAGATGTCCAGATGCTGTGGGATCCAATCGGCCGTGCATCTACCGACCGCATGAGATTCCGGGGTTACCGGCGGGTCGAGGGCATTCTGGATCCAGGAGAGAAGCGGACGAGACTCTGACTTGGATGGCTGATTCTGTGCTTGGTTGGTGGAAGCTGAAAACCATACTGTACATATGAAGATGGATGGCCAAAGAAACATTGAACAACCCAGAAATGCAAGGATCAATGCGACGGTACAGGGCCAGTAAGAATTTTCCCCAGACGGGTCTGCCCTGTGATCGAGGTGATATAGCGGATTTAGGGCAATTCTTATTGTTCGGCTAGGAAGCTGTGCGTTAGTATTGGTGATAGTCCTGTGTTGCGTACAGAAAAGCAATTCCGAATGCCTGGGGCATAGCTGTGAGGCCTGAGGACATCCATTGCCATCACCAGCAACTGGCACCTGCCCTTCTTGACCATTATCGCCCTCTATGAACGAATAACCAAGGGAAGGCACGGGGGTTAAAGGTCCGGATAGTCATCAACTTGTGACACCTGACAAGAGTTTTCAACTTTGATATGAAATCATGGAATGTTCAAGATCAAGACAAAACCTCCAACTGGACTGGACTGGACCCCTACGGGACTTGACCCTCCCTGACCCAGACGGAACTCGTCCCACAATTCCGCCTGCCGTACCATCGGGAACACTCCTCCTTCGAGAAACCTCCTTTGGGTCACGACTTGGTTTGTCCATGATGAAGAATAAATGGGTCGGGAGCCAACGCAGCACAACTCGACTTCCATCCAACACCTTATTCTCCACCAGCGCCTCGTGGGGGAAGCATGGCTTTATGCGTGTTGATGAGAGATTGGCGGGTTTTTGGCGAGGGGTCTTGTGAAGTCGCTATTCCCAGACTGAAGAGCAATTGCGTCGCAAAGACGTTGATTATTCGGTCTTGGTCCGAGACAGACTTGATATTCTTCGACATCATTACCTCAGTCGAACCAACTAGTCCACAGCGCCAGCCTCCTTGATAATCAGGCTTAGCGATGCTGGATCGACGACCAAGTCGACCAGATCCCATCGATCGGCGCCTGCGAGCATCCATCACCCAGACTGAGAAGGGATAGTCGCCCATGACCCCAGAAGACCAAATTGACGGGACGGGGCAACAGCCCACCCATGGTGTGACTATGAACTCGACATGAGCTCCAAACAGCCTTTGCACCCCTAGCTGTGGCCTGTCTCCGTGTGTTACACCGTCACAACTTCTTCACGCGCGCACTCTAATCCTCACCTAAATGGCCGAGCAGTGGCTGTTGCACCCTCGGGAGCTCTTCCGGGGCCATGCAATTTATTTACTACCGCACCTGAGAAACTGGAGAGGCTCGCATGTGTGTCAAAAGTTGGAATGCCACTCCCGGGATTATCAGCCACCTATCGTTCAAGTTGCATCCTCAACAATGGCCAACTTTTCATAGCGCTGTGACCCGACTGTCTGCCTGCCGCAGTTGACCTTGCAGTTCATCCGCCAGGCTGCTCGCTCTCCTGTAGAGATGCTAGGGCTGTAACCGTGTCACCGCTGGCTGCACAGAAGAGGCGCTAGGGGGTGTGGGTGCACTGGTTGCTGAGCGTTAAGCATGCTGGAGTCGGAGGCGTTTCTTCGACTTCTCCCCGCCGTGGTCCGAGTTGACAGGTGGTCCCAAAGTGGTCCGTCCCTCCCAAACGCTACTGACCAGGTTCCTGATGTGGCCTCGAGTCCATGCCTGAGCACACTCTTACCCCTGGCCTCTTTCAAGCTCCACCGGTTGCGTATTAAGGTCAGACTCACTACCAAATAAGCCCCCCTCCCCACCTTCTGCCAACGTCCGTTAGTCTACCATCCATATTAAGGCAGAATCGACTTTGAGATATATCTCTTTTGATTGTTCCCCCGTTTACGATACTTCTCATTTCATGACTATTTGTTGACCTTAACCCTATCGATTGAAGTGGCTGTGTTATTTACTCCATACACTGCAAGCCTCGAAAACTATTAAGCCGCTCCTACGATTTATACTCTGCCACTCTTCCCCAACACTCAACATCAATCACTTACACGAAACTCTCAACCAATATACACTGGTCGTTGGCATCCCGGATACTGCAACACTCTCAGTAACCTTAAACACACAATGACGTCCGACTCATCATTACGGCGGCAACGAAAAGTTGTCATCACCGCATCTCCCGCTCCCTCAGACTCTGATTCCCGCCGCGATTCCTACTTCTCAGAATCTTCTCATTCAACCGCTCCTACATCCTACCACTCAGCTTCTGGCTCCCACAACAAGTCCCTCGATGCGTCTCAAAATCAAAGGACTGCAGAAGCAATGAAGGCACCAGAAGCTGCTGAGCGCAGGTTTGACACCACCTCATCATCTATTGCTACATACGACTCTGTCCTGTCCGAAATGGCACCTCTACGCCGAGACTTGCCAGTCGGCGGCGAGGAAGGTCAATTTGATGACGAAAACAACGAGGATAATGACGAAGAGGAGGAAAGCGGTGACGACGACGACGACGATGACGATGACGAAAGGGAGAACGGCCAAGACGCAGACAAGGACTACTATCTATCTGACCCCGAGTCGCTTCATATTCCGCCAGTATTGCCTCCCTACCGTGGAACCTCTAACGAACGGCCATGTCGACCATCTACACCTCAAGATTTTGGCCGTCTATTCCCTTCTTTAGACCGACTTGCTGTACGCCACGATGACTGCACTTCGGATGGTAACATGAATCTTCGGGTCGACACTGTTGTTCCTTTTGGACATACTCGACGGACACTTGCGGTTCAGCTATTCCACCTGCGCATGCACGACCTGGCTCGACGAGAGTTTTCGCTGCGCCGTTATTGTCGCGACTCTGGCCGAGAAGTTTGCAACTCCAAGCGCGCATATGCTCCAGCACCCACCAGTACCGTCGCCGCAGCACGCCCAGCTCTTCAGCGGTCTATGAGCTCAGCTATGCGAACAATGGCGACTCCTTTCCACCGGACAACTTCTAGTAGCTCGTCAATTTTCAAGCCCGGCAATGGTGCCAACGCCACAACGACATCTGATAACGCTTCCGTGTGGTCCGGCTCACATCACTCGGCAACATCGGAATCGCAAGCACCCAAGCCCAAAGCACGCATGGTACCAACCAACCGCATCAAACTTGAATTCAGCAACTACGCTCGTGTTGATATCGCGCGACGAGGTGGACGAACGAACAAGCGATACGAGTTTGAGTGGTGGGGTCACAGCTATGCCTGGAAGCGTGTCATTGACAAGAACCTCAACGTGGTTTCATTCCACCTTGTGCGGGATGGCCATGGTGCTCCTGTTGCTCATATTGTTCCTGAGATGCGCAGCCCCAACCAGATTCTCGACGACGAAATGGCTGGGGCTTGGGTTACTCCTTGCTACATGTGGATTAGCGACAGCAGCATTATTGACGCCATCACAGACGTGGCCGAGTAAGTAGTCATTTTACTCCTTCTAAGACCATCCGAGCTAACAAGAGCCTTAGTGTTATTATGTCTACTGGTCTCATTTCCCTGGTCGACGACTGCATCAAAGAGCGTTGGCAAGCCAAGAAGCCTTCTCATCGTGCCATCCGCAAGGACACCGGCGACTTGAACCACTCGAATCCTCGCTCATTTATGCCTAGCTTCTTTCAGCGCCGTCATTCAGAAGAACACTCTTCAAGTCGTGGCTCATTCAAGTTTGGCCGCAAGCCTGTCGCTGCATACTGATAGCCGACAACTTGGAAACGCTTCCATCGATCAAGATTGATATACTTCTGCGAGAGAAGCTACATCTGATCTCCTTCTTTTTACACTTCAGAAATTAAGATACGATATGTGCTACTTGGTATAAGACCACAGCCTCATCTTTGTTTCTCTTGTTTTAACAGTTTTCTGATTTCATTACAAACGAAATTTTATGTATGTATATGTTTGGGTTATTTTATGGTATATCCGTGCCTATCGCACTTCTTATGAGCTGCGAGGGAGGGATTGGACAGGCATTTACGGGATTGGAAATATTATCCCTACGGTTTCAGCATGCGAGGCGTTTGAGAGTTAGGTATTGGACAAGGGCCATGAGAAACGGGAACACTGGGATTGACCCGATCTGGCTTGGTATTACTTGGCGTCTTTGTTTACTCCCTGATTGAACATCATCTTCTACCCCAGATATGAAAATGGGCTTGGCCCAGAAGGAATTACAGTAGTACTAAATCATGTTGGATTGGCCGAGACAGGCAATAATACAGTTGACATGCAATCAGGCTAAAATTACATGCCTAGTTGAGACGCCGTCATGAGCTGCTATTTATCGGTGAGAGTGCATGACTTTTTGATGATATTGCGCAGAATATCCATACAGCTGCATGTCTACTTGAGCAATTTATTGGTGCCTGACTTCTTACCCCCCAACCTTCTATATGCGGGTTGTAAAACCCTCACTCACCCTTGTCTCCTTGTCAGCCCAACTCGAGATGCATCCGAGACATATTGCAGTCGTGCCATCTGTGACGCCACAGATGCACCACTTCGAATGCGGGGGGAACGTCCGTCTCTTTTCATGTTCAAGACGTGCCTTGGTCTGTTATGACAGCTACGTAATCCGGCAGTAGGGCGTGCTTCAAGCACACCGGATCAGGAGAGACGTCAGTGCTACTGTTCGTCATTATCGTGCCCGTCCGTTCTGCCAAACCATGTTCCAAAGTCGAGCTTCATGAGCAGGCGGTTGATGCCGCCAACACGAGAGGCCGTATAGCCACCACGCTCCTCTGCATCGTCTGCGTCCCGAGCCCTGCCTTGGCGCTGCTCCTCATCGTCTTCCTCGGTAGCGGTAGCAGGGGCCATGTCGCCCTCCCATTCGGCAGTGAAGATGGGGTCAGATTCAAGGGCACGCAGGGCGGCGACCACGTCCTCGATGCCGGAGCGGACGCGGGACTCGATGTCGTGAAGACGGCGCTTGACGTCGCGCTCTTCGGACTCTAGGTCGACAAAGGCGTCTACTACGCCGGCGTCTGTCTCGAGATCTATAGAGGTGTAGATGGCGTGGAGGCGATGCAAGTGAGCGACGAGATGGTCTATGTGGATGAGGAGGTTATACAGAGGTTCTGTAAAGCTTGGTTGGGTAAGGAGAAGGCGGTGGATGAGAGTGCGAAGGTAGAGACGGTGAGCTGTTGAGAGAGTTTGGGGATCATGGGGAGGGGTCGAATCTGGTGGTTTGGGGGTATTGTTTGAAGTAGCGGCATTGTCGTTTTCGCCGCGTAGCCATATATCGTCGTCGTCTTCTTCTTCTTCTTCTTCTTCTTCTCCATCAGCATCTTCAGTTTCTTGAAATTTGGTAGGTGTTGGTGCTCTAGACCGTCCATGCTTGGTATCGTTGGCAGTCAGCCACTCATGGAAACCTTCCCATAGCCCAGCTACGATCTCGGTCTGAAGGTAAGCCTCTGTTTCAGCCAGGAAGAAGATGGCAGCACTGGCAGTTGTCCAGGAGCTGCGCATTGACGACGACCGGGCTGTCCATCGTTTACGGAGGAGAACAATCTGATCCCGATCGCCTCGGGGAGTTGGATGATGGCGTCGTAGAGATGTGATCTTCCACAGATCTGTAAGTCGGATATGCGCCCTGCGCATAGAGAGGAGGTAGGCGTTGATACACGAGTATATCTGAACGTCGGATGGTGATAGGACCATGTCTAATGGCGGAGGGATCTGGATAGACAGCAGAGAGGGGACGGAGAAGAGGAGGTTGCGGAATGGTGACTCGGATAATAGATTTGCAGCGTCACGGCTCAGACCAGATCCAGAGCCCAGAGGCGTACTCATCTTGCTCTTTGTGAGATTGAGTCGTAGGAGATCTCGAGCAAGTTCCAATTGCTCGTCTTCCTCAGCATGCTGGCCCTGCATGGATGCCAAAACGGCCCATGTCCTGGCGAGAACCGCTGCAACTTCACCCTCTTTGACTGTCACGTTCTTGAGGCCGTCTCCCTTTTCGTAAGCTAGGTTATCTGCTCTCCTCCAACGACTGCGTATCTTTTCGTCTGCCTCGTGGGTCAACTGCATTGCAAATTCACCACGGCCTAGTAGAAAGAAATCTCGTAGTAATTGTAGCATTTCCGTCACCTTTGCTAGCGGAAGTAATTTCTGTAGTGTGTTTTCTGATAAGGATATCCGGACGGCAATGATTGCTCTGGTGAAGCTTGTGCTTTTCAACGGAAAAGAAAGACTCGATAATTCTTGCAACTTGGACGACAAGTGGTCAAGGCCACGCAATCCCGAGTCTACACTGCTCTTGACTCTGATATGGTTTAGCGACTTGCCGATAAAGAGCATGGATGAAGCTGTTGCCGGTGTCACAAAGGCTGGCAACAAGCTAGGTCGTGATTTATATTCCTGTGCCCCTTAGTAAAAGGTCTGTGAGAGGCTGCACAACCAACCTCTTCGGATTCTTCCACTTGCTGGACGAAAAAGTCTTCGCCTCCAAAGCTGGGAAGTCTGCCATATAAGATCCAAGCGGAAACCTGCTTTAGCCAAGCTGTTTCAGCCACTGCGACAAGACTCATGGCTGTCTCTTGAACATCGCGATACCCGCTCTGCAGCTCAAGCCGTAGACGATCCATGAGCTGTGCTCCATGGCATACGTCGCCTTGCTTGTCTTTGGCCAACATAAACTGCACCATCTCCCAGAGCCAGTCCATCCTCCTGATCCAATCCTTGAACTCGCCCACCACGGCTGTCAGGGGCACGATGTTGTAAGCTCCAACCAGCTCCGGGTCATCTCGCAATATGCTCGCCTCGACCTCGAGGACCTTGCGCTGGAAAGCAGACAAGTGGATAGAGTCTATGGCTGTTGCGACGGCTCGGCAGATGGTCGACGGGTGCGAGTTGGCTACTTGGGCCGTGTAGCTGGTGAGCTTGATGTTGACGTCGCTGAGATGGGCAGCCGAGGAGAGGAGCTGTCGCTCGGCGGGTGATACGCCGGAGAGAGCATGATGCTGCGTGGTATCGGATCGGAGGAGAGGAGATGGGTGCCCCGAGAGGGAGAGCAAGATTTCGTGGAGCATGGTTCTGGAGCTGGAGCCGGAGCCGGAGCTGGAGCTGGAGCTGGAGCTGTGTTGGGAGAGCTTGGGTATACAGTTAGCGGTGATGCATCACAGCCTGGGGAAGACTAGGGACGCACCGTTTCTGTGCCCTTTTTGACTTGATCGAGTCGCTAATGTCACGGAAGATAATTATAATGACTCCGATCAGCTCGAAACGGCACATGAATTAGATAAGGTAGTTGCTTGTCTGTCTGGTGGTAGGGAATGTCAACAGCAGCAAGGTCCACGGTGGCTGCTCTGTTCCAAGCACCCCAAAGATCACAGCCGGCTCAGATGGAAAGACGTCTCCAGTATCGTAACCATTGGCTTATGCGACCGTCGACAAGACGGACGGACCATTGATAATAATTTTGGTGGGTTTTGAGGTGAAGTTCTATGAACCAAGCGCGACGCGATAGCAATTACTGCCCCGCGATTACAGTGCACGTGATAGTTGATACTGTGCTCACTTATAGGTAATGAGAGATGATATCCGGATTCATGTGTCAACTTCAGAAACACGAGTTTCTAAACACTTCTCACTTGGATTATATAGAGATATTTGCAGGTACTCCTAATTCATTCCATGCTGGCACCAAATAGAGAGCTCAAATAGACCGCACCAAAACTCATCATTGTCGTAAGTAGGTAATCGTCATGTTATCCCAGCGTTTTTACTCTTCAGTAGGGCCCCTTGGCTGGCTTCTTACCATTGGGATCATATCCGCTGGCGATACTCGCGCTATCGCCATGCACACTCTGCGCTCTTGGGCCGTTGCCCTCCCTTAGATCCTCAAGGTTGGTGTTGTTGTCGGTGCCTCCCACTATGATCTCACCTCCGCCTTTGACCTTGCCAACTACCATGCCCTTAGCAACACTCTTGAGAATCGCGCGGCGAGACACTCCAGTTGCATCGATGTAGACAAGTCCTACATTCTTGAAGCCACCGCCTAGATTCCGCGACACCTCGCCAGCCTCGGCGCCCCAGCGATGGCCAACTACAGTGGTCACACTGGATGATGTACCAGTAAGCAGATTGCGGCCAGCTTGTTCAATGCCGTCGACAACGGTGTTGAAAGCCATCAAGCTCTTGTTGAGCATACCCGGTTTGTAAGTGTCTATCGGCTGCCCCTCCTTATCGTAGCCTCTAGCACGTCCGTCCTTGCGGCGCGCGACAGTCGCACCAAAGTTTTGCGCTATGTTGCCAATGGAACCAACAGTAGCAGCTGAGAATGTAGCAGCTTTATTTGAGAGATTGTTGATCCGGCGAATGCGCTCGTGCGTAACAGGGGCGAATGTGACAGGCTTGGCGACTGGCTTCGTCTTTTTTGTAAAGCTGTCAGCTCCGCCTTGAAGCGTTTTGGAGACAACATCGGACGTTGTAACGATAAGGCGAGAAGCCTTGGTTGCGCTCGAGACCATTGTAGACTTTTTGTACGCGGGATGAATGCTCATTTCGGCGTAAGGCTGTGAAGCAGGCTGCACAGAAATGTTCTGGCCTCCATCGGTGGGAAGAGCAATTTCCACGGGTTCTGCACAATTGTCAGTAACTCAATGCGCGTTAATCGACACAGCTCGTGGAACATACCTTTGGAACCTGGACGAACTTTGCTATCTTCCACCACCTGGTAGCTGTCGGTCAGCTCTCCCAGAACGCTGCCATCTTCCTCATCGATAAGCACGATCCGCCCTCCAGAGTTGGAGCTATGGCTGCCTTGAACATAGCCCTCTCCCGGGTTATAATCGGCCGGGTTGTAAGCGGGGAGCTGCTCGCCAGCGGCCTCGCGTGCCTTGGCTTGGGCTTTCTCCGAAGTCCGTGGCCGAGGCGCAGGCGCTCGCTCGAGGAACGCAGTGCACTGAGCAAGGATAGTTTCGAAAGTGTCAACGTCCTCCTGAACGCCAGGCCTCAAATTGGTTGGGGGGAACTCGATGCGAGTAAAAGCTCCGCTGTCGGGTCCTAGATCCCAGCGAGGAATCAAATAGCTTGTAGGCGGCTGATGGTAGATCTGGGTCGTCGCGGGAAGAGGTAAGTCGAGCTCGGGAGGGAGATGCAGGTGCAGATAGAAGTCCTGCTCGCCATCAGAGCCTACGCCTGAGGGCTCAGCGAAGCCGGACGAAGTCGGCACCATTAGGAGCGACAAGGTCTGGGGCCCCGAAGGGGTGAGGGATTGCTCTTTGCCATTCGCGACGTGGTAGGCATTGATGCCCTCTACAGCGTAGAGGAGCTTCGGATCCTGTGAAGGCGCATGTTAGCAGGGAGGAACCGACGTCATGGGTCGATGCCATGATGTGCTTGGAGGGGTATTGATTTGCTTACATTATGCCCAGAAGCCATATCTGCTGAAATCTGCTATTGTATAGAAAGGAACGATACAATCTTTCGCTCTAGGAAGTAGAAACGAGAAACAAGTTTAGGTTGCGAAAAAAGATGAGAGATGCTGAAATCTTGGAACTTGGCAAGTCGCAAAGACGGAGGGGTCAAACAGCACTTGTATGAGCCACCAACAAGCGCGATGCGCGGTAATGTAATGTAACCGTAGTAAGATAACTGGTTGGGATTGGGCGGTTGCTCAGGGCGGTTGATTTGAGGGCAGCGAGACAATCTCCATCATGGACAAAGACGTGGGTGGGCGTCTGTCGGCGCTTAAATTGGCTGCGAGCTGTGAGGCCTCTCAGCGGCGACGTCATTCATTGGTTGGTGCTCCATCTCCATCATGGAACACATGCCCCTGTTACCGCCACCTGGATACGAATGGTAATGGTGGTCTCGACTTGCTTTGCAAAAGCTTGACTTGAGTTGTTTTCTTTGAATCTAGAATACGTTGGGGCAAATTAGTTAACGTTGTACGGTCAATATTGCAATTCGTGATTGCGTGTACCGTTGGGCGAAGCACTTAAGCTTAAAGTCCCTTGATACTAGCCCGGCTTGGCACTGGACTCTGTACCGGCGGTCCGGAATGTCAGTGGGAACCGATGAATGTCGGTGACATACAGTACAAGCAAGGGTTTACTCCTTGTTGAGTGGCGACGGCATCACGTATTCAGGAGGCCTACTGCAACTGTGAGTTGGCGATTATTCCACGGAAAAAGATGCCAGGTAACCGGTTTCAGACAAGCCACTGCATGTGATGTTTTGCTCTTCTTGTTAGCTTGTCCTTCTCTAACACAGTTATTCCATCTGCCGCGCGGCTTAGACGACGATCACACAGACATCATGTCAACTTAAACCTTGCTTGTCAAGAGTTGGTGTCCAGCAACGCAATCGCCGCTCACCTACAGAGGCTGCAGGGCTACAATCAGATTTCGGCCTTTGTATTCCCCTTCCAGTGTTTTCAATCAAAGCTATAGCATGCTCTAGGGTGGTTGTTCTGTTCCCGTAACTCGGTCAGTCCATCTCCAAGCTAAGAGTTTCGCTCTGGTATCAGTGCATCAGCTTTTATCCTAAAACCAAGTGATTTGTATCAACATTTGCACTCAAAGATATTTTTAATGAACCCTTTAACTTGCATAACTATATTTGTATAACAGCGCATTGACACTTGGCCGGGCACATCCAGTTCCTTTTTGAGTTGACGAGTTGTGCGTGAGTAACAGGCAGTTGTCAAAGTACAATAGCAAGACTAGATTTCTGTTTGCAATGCCATAAAAAATTATGTTCTGTGTTGTTGCAATTGTCCTCATGAGTGCGTACGAGGTTCGGTGCTCATTATGCACGATCCAAGAACTTGTCAACGCCCGGCATTCGAGACCAACGGCTTCAACCGTCTTATCGATCAGCTCTTATGCATTATAGACGCGCAGGCAATGGTCCCCTTCACTATTGGCTTCCTCCAATACTGCCCCCTTGATTCGGTCAGCTGAGGTAGTCCAAAGACTTCGGTTGGCAGATCTGGCCCTGATCCGGGACTTGGCAATCCTCCTATGGCTTTAAATAGGTAAAGATAGTGCCCCAGCTTCTAATTAAGCTCACATTCTCGCCTTTATATTCGGAAGTTGCTTAGCACCTCGCAATAGTGTCTTCAAACTGGGTGCACTCAAACCCCGGTTCTAAAGAACTGTCCTTGCTACTGATAGCGTACCATCTGCATCGTCCTGATGCTTACAATGACAGAAATTCAAATTCAACTCCAGTAGATGCCTTTTTGGATACTAATGAGGACAGCTAGATAAACCTTACCAACGGCCTGATTGACGCTGATGCCGTATATACAGGAATGTTGTTGTCACGATCATCATAAGTCTACTTACATGTATTTCATATATGTATTCACTCCCTGGTTTGCCAGCTGGTATTTCACAAAGGACAATTTCTTTTTTGGCCGCAGAAGCCGTTTGATCTAAGTCGACTTGGGTATGACCACCATGGCAATATCTTCCAGGCTTCTTACAATATTGCTATGTCAATCGGACGTTGTAGGCATAAGTTTATGCCGTTTGCTTGACAAGAGTTGTATCTAAGCTAAGGTATTTGGACAGTAAAACAATAATTGGCAGGATCAACGATGAATGTTTGTTGGCTGAATACATTCTGTGTCAGGTCAGAAGATAACACACGACTAAGAATAGGTTGTGCCGATGCTGACCATGAGGAGAGAAGGGATAACGGGATCAAGTCCATGATACTATAAGCGTCTTTTGTATCATATCTAGGCAGGCCACTTGAGAAGTGATAAGGGGTCCAATTATGACAGTAACAGAAAGCTCAACTATCCGAAGGCGTCCTGGTTGACCACCGTCGGAGGATGGCTTATACACATGACTTGACCTTTGGAACATGACGATGGATACCTCATCCAATCTATCTTGGGTTGACCTACGAGAATATTCGAGAGCTGCGGAAGGACTTTAGCAATTGGCGCTTTATGGCTACTACAGTTATTCTGTGAAAACGAAACTGCTGCGTTGTAGTTCTAAGAATGGGCAAACATTTGAATAGATCCACGGATGGAATATGGCTGTAAATCGATAAGGCTGGTACCTACTACCTAGGTATCTACTAATCTTACGGGTTACTAGGTACTAGATATGCAGTTAATGGATAGAGAGAAGGAGAGAATGGTAGTTAGTTGGAGGGCAGGAGGAATGGAAATTCAGGGTAGGAGCAAATCAGCAACCATCTACTTACACTTATCCTCCGTCATCCATATAAAACCATCCAATACTCCTCGCATCCATTTGCTTCTTTCTTCATCCTTCAACCTTCAGGGGCTCGACACGACGCTTGTATTTGATTCATCGCTCGCGCTCTGTTCCGTTTGCTGTCTACCAGCAATCTGTTATGCTGCTACATATTCTTACGAAGACCGCCAAACCAACAAAAACGACCACAAAGAATGGCTTGACGACGCATCTATCTATCTATCTACCACAAGAAAACAAACACGATATCCCTCTCTGCTCATATAAACGTCAACTGACCAGTCCGTATCGCATACAGTCGGCTAAAACCTGCTGTTGCCGGCACAAGGGCCACTTTCTGGAGCTCCAACGTTACACGACAGCTTGAATGAAGCTTGTGGCATGACGTCCGAATCAAGTCACTACCGCCAAGATTGGTAAATGCAAGTCACTGCGCCAGGTGCTTACCCCCTGTCTTGTTTTCCAAACCAAGCTGTTCTAGTGGACGGCACGGAGACCACGGGGCTTAATGCTGGCATTCCCGAGAGCTTCGTGGAGCCGATAAGTTCCATCTTATCTTTAAATCAGCGAATCCGATCCCATGTGCGCGACAACAAAACGAGTCGATGACCCGTACAAGCCAGTTTTCCTTGCTTGCGTCCTTGTGGCCTAGGCAATACCGAAACTGTTGTCAGCGCTGAGGGGGATACTCGTGCCTAGGACGATCTAATGTACCGATCTCCATCACTGAAATTATCTGGGGTAAGCTGTTCTGGCAACGCAAGATAGGGCTGAAATTGCGAAGCATCTGCACCACGACAAGCGCCATTGATAAGTATTTAAGACCCCAACGTTGTCCGGAGGGTCCAGTATCATGGTTTTGCTCCTTCAAGCCGATCGTGAAGAAGGTTCCGACAGAACAAAACCGGCCAGAGCTTAGCCATGACCTTGCCTTGCGAGCTCTTCCACCTCAACATCATCTCCCACCTGCGTGGGGCGTGGGGCTAGAGCTGGTGACGTGCTGATTTGCCAGGTCCCAAGCTCTCCCACTCTCACTCCACAAGCGCTGATGCCGCAAGCTTCGGAATGCAGACCATGACAAACCTATTTTGAATTGGTTCACATGGAGAGAACATAACGCTACCTGTAGTCGTGTACTGTACCTAGCTCCGCCGCGCCGAACCCTGAGAAACGGGGGTCCATTTGCTTTCTTGCCGTGTTCCAAGTGGACCATGGTTCCTGGCGCAGAGTCTCATCGTTTGTTTAGCGATATAATGACGATTCTCTGCATCAAGAAATAGTGTGGTGCCCCCGCGTTCTTTGCCTGTCCTGACCGGCTCTATCAGCAGATGAGGGAGGAGTCGTCTGGGCTCTTCTCCACTGAGGTGGCAGAGAGCCTCAGGTACCTCGGAGTTAGCTGTTGGGATGGTGGGAGGACTGCTAGGTAACGAGACGAGAGCCACGCCCTTTGAGACGTCTCCCGTTGTGATTATAAACTACACTTTTCCCCATCAACCAACCTACTTGTGCAAAGTATCTTGTTTCTCAAGTTGAAGCCTTGCTCTGTTTGTTGTAACTTGCGTTTGCTTTGCAATGCCTTCTACCACCGCACCTCAAAGGGCAGAGCCGACTGCCAGCAAGTCGTCGTCAGCTTTGCCTGGTATTATTGACATTCGTGGTGAACATGTCGAGATCAACTTGAAGGACCAGGTGGCTTCCATGTTCAACCCTGACGAAGGCCCACGGAAGCTTCCAACGCTCCTTTTATACAACGAGAAGGGCTTACAGCTATTCGAGGACGTACGTTGATTCTGCCAAGAGTGTCTCTTTTCCTATTGCTCATACAAATTCAGATCACGTATCTGGATGAGTATTACTTGACAAACTATGAAATTGAGGTTCTGAAACGATCCTCTGCGGAAATTGCTAGTCAAATTCCAGAGGGCTCCATGGTTATTGAGCTGGGAAGCGGGTTGGTTGATCTCTCCAGAACATGCAAATCGTCAGTCACTAAATCATTTAAGAAACCTGCGCAAGATATGCTTGCTTTTGCAGGTTTTCGAGGAGCTCGCCAAACCCATCCAATACTTCGCTCTCGATCTGTCTCGCAAAGAGCTTGAGCGCACTCTGGCTCAGGTCCCTGACTTCAAATATGTTTCTTGCCACGGCCTCTTGGGCACATACGACGATGGAATGGAATGGCTCAAGCAACCTTCCCTCACCAGCCGCTCCAAATGCATTATTCACCTCGGCTCCAGTATCGGTGCGTACGTGCCTGTAGTTTAGTCCCTTGTGGTTCTGACAGCAAGATTGTAGGCAACTTCACCCGAGCTGAAGCGGTCGATTTCTTAGGAGGGTTTGCAGAGGTCCTCAGGCCGTCTGATTCCATGATTGTGGCAGTTGACTCTTGTAGCAACCCTGCCAAGGTCTAGTAAGTTCAAGAAGCTCACCAGTATCACCAGTTCTAACAATACCATAGTCACGCATATAACGGTACGTGGAGTTCTAAATCTAGATGTACAAGTCGATGTTAATGCCGCAGTTCTCCGATGCAGACCCCAAGGGGCTAACCCACCAGTAAGCCAACTAGAGCTCTTATATACTTGGAAACTAACAAAACATACAGGTTCATCCTCAACGGCCTTGATAACGCCAATGATATCATTGGTGAGAACGTCTTCAATATAGATGAATGGAGGGTTATTGGCGAGTACGTGTACGATGAAGAAGGGGGGCGACACCAGGCATTCCTTTCGCCTACTCGTCCTACGGATGTTCTTGGATCAAGAGTCATGCCACATGAGCGTGTAGCGATCGAACAAAGCCTCAAGTATTCCGAGGAGGAAAAGACGAAGCTCTGGAAGCTTGCAGGCCTGACCGAGATGGATCGCTGGAGTCGGGGAGACGAGTATGGTAAGTCGTGTTCCCTCGTGATGCATGACACCACCCCGGACACTTGCGGTTTGCTTCTGGATTATGCACAGCCCTGTCTACCCCGCGAAGTGTGGCAGAGAGATTTCCCTTTCCAGCCCAGCCGATCATGATCAGACTGGCTCGACGAGATATAGAGCCAGGATGACGTGGGGGGCACATGATATAATCTGAAGAAACATGGAGAGAGTCGGGTGTGACGAAATTGCCAAGAGGAAACTAACGGTTGTATAGGTCTTCACCTGTTGACAAAGTCGAGTATGCCGTTCAGCCGAGTCCCCTCTCTCTACGCCGCTGGGCCACTTCCAACGCTCCAGGACTGGGAGGCACTTTGGAAAGCATGGGACGTTGTGACCAAGGATATGATTGCCGATGAAGAGCTCCACGAGAAGCCCATCAAACTGCGGAATGCATGCATTTTCTACCTGGGTCATATCCCGACATTCCTCGACATTCAGTTGACCAAAACCACCGGCCAGCCTCCAACTGATCCCGCATCTTACTATGCGATCTTTGAGCGAGGCATTGACCCTGACGTGGACAACCCCGAGCAGTGTCATACTCACTCCGAGATCCCCGACGAATGGCCCTCAGTTGAAGAGATCACTGCGTATCAAGGAAGAGTCCGGTCTCGTTTGCAAGACCTGTACAAGGATGGCAGCAATAAGATCCCCAGGGATATTGGCCGAGCTATCTGGGTGGGTTTCGAGCACGAGCTGATGCATATCGAGACATTGCTCTACATGATGCTCCAGAGCGACAGGACTCTGCCACCACCTCATACGGTGACGCCTGATTTTGCAAAGATGGCTCAGCAAGCCTACGAAGCTAGAGTTCCCAACCAGTGGTTTGATATTCCTGAACAAACTATCACCTTGGGAATGGACGATCCCGAGGATGGCACTGATGCTTCAGGCCACTTTGGCTGGTACGTTCAAGTTTTTCCATTTGGCTCCTAATAAACAGCGACTGACTAGTCAAAAGGGACAATGAGAAACCTGCACGACAAGCAAAGGTCCATGCTTTCCAGGCTCAAGGCCGGGCGATTACCAACGAAGAGGTATGCGGGTGTGATTGTGAAAGCTATGAAAAGTCTAACCAGAGTTGCAGTATGCTCAATACTTGTACAGCTCCAAGATCGACCACATCCCAGCTTCTTGGTCTTCTGTCCCATCTGATAAAATGGAGAAGGCAGTCAATGGCAGCCATACCAACGGCCACTCGAATGGCAACTCTCAGGAGCACGCAAATGGAAACGGGCATCATGCCGATCAACTCCCTGACTCCTTCATCCAGGACAAGTTTGTTCGAACTGTGTATGGCATAGTTCCTCTCAAGTACGCACTCGACTGGCCTGTCTTTGCTTCGTACGACGAGCTTGCAGGTTGCGCAGCATGGATGGGTGGCCGAATTCCCACCTTTGAAGAAGCTAAGAGCATCTACGCACACGTCAACAAGCAGAAGAAGGCCGAGGCTGAGCGTATCCTATCAAAGACGGTCCCCGCAGTGAATGGGTAAGTACATAGTTTAAAACATGCTGTAACTACTGACTAATAGACGTATAGTCACCTCGTCAACGACGGTGTTGAGGAGACGCCGCCATCACAATCTTCCGCCTCGGTCAAGGACAGCTCTTCTGAGCTGTTCTTTGACCTGACCGACGCCAATGTCGGTTTCCGCCACTGGCATCCTGTGCCAGTTACGTCCCGGGGCAACAAACTCGCTGGCCAGGCCGAGATGGGCGGCGTCTGGGAGTGGACGAGCTCCGAGCTCGAGCGACATGAGGGCTTCGAGCCCATGTCACTGTATCCGCTCTACACGGCTGACTTCTTTGATGGCAAGCATAACGTCGTCCTGGGCGGTTCGTGGGCTACTCATCCTCGCATCGCGGGACGAGCGAGTTTCGTCAACTGGTACCAGAGGAACTACGCATATGCGTGGGTGGGTGCCAGGCTCGTACGGGATGCTTAAGCGCCTATTACAAGTCTCTTATTATATACGAGTTATCAGGCTGGATTTTAATACGCGTGGTCGAGTTGTGTTATTATAGGGGCCCAAATTGCCACATGAGAGATGGATAGGAGGACAGTCGCTCCCTGAGAAAGCAAATGTATTCTTTAGTGTCCATCTCTATGTACCCTTGATTTTGAACTCCTTTACCAAAACCAAAGACTGACGCGGTGCAATGGCAGCAAATGCTCTTCCAACATGACGATTTCTTGGTTATCAGTCGTCATACGTTGGATGCAGTGTGTCCCAAATCTGGATGACTCTTCAGTTAATAACCCGATCATGATAATGGGTCTTGTTCCAACCCCGAAACGCCATAAGCTAATATTTCGTCGAAGCTCGTTCTGATTAGCAAAGCCGAACCAAGCGCTGAGGTCTCGATGAGTCAAGATACACCACTTTGACCATGAGTGTCGACACCTCCCGAATTTGAGATATTCCATTGGTTAAAATGGGCGCGGCGCGTTTAATTGCATTCAGCTGAATTCCTCAGCCGTTGAGACTACCGTAGATGTCGAGGAGCTGCTCAAACACATAGCCTGGAAGCTTAATCCCGTTCTCTGTGATGAGCTTGGAGATGAGGTCAGGAGGCTATCGCAAGATTGTTAGTGATTTGTCAACAAGACGAGAAGTTAGAGAAGCACATACAGTAAAGTCGACGGCATCGACGATATCCTTGCTCTTGGTGTCAACGCTAAAGTCGAGCACATCCTGCTTGAAGCCGATATCCCGCTGGTCCATAACAAACTTGCGCGCAAACTTGTGCGTCTCGACGGCGACGTAGAAGGGGAGGTTGGCCTGGTCAGCCAGCTTGGAGAGCTGTAGTGTGCCCATGCGCGAGATGATGCCGCCGTTGGACGTGACGGCCTCGGCGCCCACGATCACCATGTTGACCTGGCGTAGCAGACCCATTACATAGGCCACCGAAGCCTCAGCGATCTCGGCGACGGGAATGCCCTTTGAGCGCAGCTCGCGGACTACGCGGTCGCTCTCCTCGACACGGGTCTCCTCACGCACGTAGATGACCTTGAACTTTGCCGCGCCGAGGTTCTGCACCGCGCGCTCCAGAATGCCCACGACTGATCGCGAAGCGCCGTGGGTGAGGATGCACTGGCCCTCACGGATAAGACGCCATCCTGCGTCGGCGATACCCTGACGGGCGGCGTTGGCGCGCTGGGCAAAGAGCCGTCCGTTGCGGAGGAGGTGCTGGCGCACAGCGTCGAAGCTGCCGTCCTGCTGGCGGAGGGAAGAGACGAGGTACTGCAGGAAGAGGTCTGTTCCGGCGGAGAGGGGCACGGGGTTGGAGACGGAGGCCTTGAGGCGGTCGGAGTGGGCCTTTACGGTGTCGAGGATCTCGAAGACGGTGGTGGACGGGTGGGCGTTGAGAAGGGCGATGAGGGATTCGATAGCGGCGACGGGCTTGGTGAGGTAGGGGTCTGATTCGAGGAGATTGCGGTAGGTTTCGACAATGCTGAGAGGCTGTTAGAGGTGGATAGTATAGTGTGGGAGTTGAGGGACGGACTCAAAGTCGTCGGAAGAAGGTTGCTGGTGCTGGCCAGCCGGAGCGACGGCTTGGGAAAGTTAGCAGAGTTATATGTGAGCCTGGCTCAAGGACACTCACCTGATGTGTCGACAGTCGCCATTGTTGGAGGTGTGTGGGAGTGGGAGTGGGAGTGGGAGTGGGAGTGGGAGTGGGAGTGAACGTGAAGGATGATACTATTCCCAAGCTTACAATGTCGTAGAGGGAAATTTTTGAGGTTGGTGAGTCAGGTCTGGCCTGTCGGAGCTGGTTTGGCGGGGTGAAGTGGGGAGCGGGGCCGGGGATGACGGCACTTGCTTTCAGGGCTGGTTCAATGGAAGTCCCCTGTAATCTTGGTGCTGTACTCTATTAGGTACTCTAACAGTTTGTAGCCATTAGAAGTACTATTCTGCCTCATAACGGATGAGACCAGACTAAACTTAACACTTATCTAGGTATAGAAAAGCATATATGAATGCGTCTAGCCTATGCTATGATCTGTTCTTATCTCATCTAAACCTTCCATCTCAAATATAGCACCAGGGCAACTCTCAAAGTTGGCTACCCTACAGCGAAACACGGATGCGAAGGTGCCCCGCGCTGCCCCTCCACCGCTCCGGAACTCTATTACCCCCGTCTTCGGCTTCATCCTCTGTGTGTAGCTTTCTATCCTTGAACTTGATCCATACAACAACATCCATATCGATTGAATTCATAATCATCCCCAAATCCTCAAGCTCATCTTCCAATGGAGCTACTCGATCCCGCAACAGGCACCGCCCTGCCCAGCGACGCCATCCAGCGCATCCTCTTCCTCGCCAACGCTGTCCACGTCTACAACATCCCTCCCCTGACCTCTACAAAGGGCTACTCAGCCAGCACCTGGACTGCCGAGCCCCAGCGCCACATCTTCACCGCGCGCCTGCGCGTCGTCGAGACCGCCTACGAATCCGCCTCGTCCACCAACAAGCTCAAGGTCGACGTTGTGCTCGAGGACGCCTCGTCGGGCCAACTCTTCGCTGCCGCGCCCTACACGGCTGCCGGCGTCGTCGAGCCCGTCCTCGACAGCAGCCGCTTCTTCGCCCTCACGGTGCGGGATCCCCAGGGCAGACGCGCCGTCTTGGGCATCGGCTTCGAGGAGAGGAGCGAGGCGTTTGATCTGAGCATTGCGTTGCAGGAGGCGAGGAAGGCGTTGGGCTGGGAGGGCGAGCAGAGCAAGCCGGCTGCGGCCAAGGAGGAGGAGGAGCACAAGGACTACAGCCTCAAGGACGGCGAGACTATCACGGTGAGCTTTGGCGGGTCAAAGTTTGGCAGGCGGAAACAGCAGGATAGCTCGTCCGCTGGAGGCTCAGGGTCAGGGGGAGGAGATCTTCAGTCTTTTGCGCTACCGCCGCCGCCTGCTGGGCCATCGTCGTCGGGAGGATTCTCGTTACCGCCTCCGCCGAGTGCGCAGGATGTAAAGAAGCAGAAGAGACAGTCGGCCAAGGATCTGGGGTTTGACGATGGACAATTTGGAGAGTTTTCATGAGGGGGCTGAGCCATAGAGAGATGCATTAGCGATATCGTTTAGAAAATATATATCCACACAATAAGACTTGAGGCTAAAGATTGAACGCCGTATTGATACGCTACCTAGTTGTTGGGCATTGTTTACTTGATCGAAGGCAGTCTTTGAAAGGTTAATAAAAAATCAGGATATCTATTAGAACTTTACAAGGCTACTATAATAATCAAGATATATTTTAGGTATATTCTAGGCCAAATTGCTAAAACTGTTTAGTTATCTTTTACCTAAGAACTGTAAGGATAATGGGCACGTCAATGGGCTGGTTCCAATCATTGACGCAGACTTTCATCGACCTGCAACAGTCGTTTCATTTTGTCAGTCATGGTGGTTACATGCATCAAGAATCAACTTCCAAGAACCGGGTATTAAAGCTATAGTTATTACCAGCAAAGACTCCCCAACCCTGTCCGTTGCCCGATTATCAAGCTAAACATTCCAGAATCAAGGCAGACTAAATCGTCTCGTCCTAATTGTGACAAAGTGCGCACCACCCAGTTCCTCTTCCATCTCCATACCACACTCATGCTTCTCAACAAAGGGAGACTCTGTAGTAATCGGGGTTGCTGGGGTGGTCTCCGACTCGACGCTTTCACTGCCGGAGTCAGGACCACGCAAAAGATCCTCACCGGCCTCGTCAACCGTCTCAAGACCAAACACCCTTGGTTCTTGAATGTAGCATGGTTCAGGCACTTGCTGAAAGTTGCCAAAATAGCCCATGGGGACAAAGTCCGCAGATGTACCGCTCAGATGCGTACTAGGAGTAGTCAGGCTACAAGACATAGGACTGTAACCAAGAGGTGTTGCAACACTTGGGCTTTCGACAGTCCATGTTTGCGCCCATGCCTCGCGGCTCTGAATTTCCACATACAGCTCTCCGAGACGGGAGAATACTGTCTTTTGCTGCTCGGCTGCTTGATTAATCCTGGACTGAAGCAGAACCAGCTGCTTCCGTAGTGAGCGTCGCACCTTGCCACCTTCAAGACTCTGGATCTGCTGATCCAACGCACAGTGCTGCTTCATGAGATCTGCAGACCGGGCAGCCTGTTGTTGGAGAGAGCTGGCAAGATATGCCCGCTCTATGTAGAGGCTCTCAAAAGGCCGCGGCGAGAAGATGAGTCGGGAGTTGGCATGAGACGGCTGTCTCACATCTACTCGCGGGGGACGAGATCGAGATCGTGATGAGCGTCGGCGCTGCTTCTTCCGCGAGGGGCTAGAGACAGAAGGAGTGTCGGGGTGAGGCGTATCTGGGAGGGATTTGGGCGAAGGTGGGAGGACAGGGCATGTCTGTAGCTTTGGGATGACAACGATTAACTCCTCGGGAGGCGGAGTAGTCCTTGCATCCATGGGTGGTAGTTGCACCATGCCGTGAGCCATTGGTAAGGTTGTATTCATGTTTATATTGCACCCTTGTTGATGATGGTAAGGAAGGAATTTTCTCTAGGAGAGAAGCAGTACCCATCGCTGCTAGATATTCATTCTTGTTATGGCCCCTCTCCATTCTTTCACTGGCAAAGACCACCCCAAGGACGTCTATATTGGGCATGAGGGGTTTGGACGCTTTGTCGTCTGTTTTGCCTCAACAACAAAGCGAACAGCGACTTCCGAAGTCCTGGCTTGGCAGTCCTTTGGGAAATACCACTGCTAGTGCAGCATGTTGGTTGCTTCTAAGATCCGTGCCTGGTTGCCACACGCAAATCATCAGTGCAAGTTATCAATAAAACCTTACCGGTCTTGGCTTCAGGTGTTGTTCACTTGGAACTAGGGTTCGCCCTGAAAGGCCTTTCTAGAGTCTGGAACGACTGGGTCACCCGGTTTGCCTCTAGACAGTTGAATAAAACTGTCCAAGCCGATTGCTCGCTCTGACCAGGTGGTGGCGCTTTTAGTCCCCGTTGTTGGTTTGATCTTGAAGCCTCATGTCATGGCTCAGCATCAATGTCACCCAACGGTCAAATGGAAGGGACCTTGCTTCTCATCAGATAGCAAACCCATCGTGTTTTGGAGGGTCGTTGAACCGCCAAAGCCCAGCATCCCGGGCAGCTTTCCGGATTGACGAGAGCTCCTGATCACTGACAGCTCTGTTGAGCTCCGCATATCGTACTCCCTCATTAGCTTGTTTGTCATCTGGCTTTCCTCGCTTTGGCTTGCCGACATGAGCATCTGGGTGGTACTGCTCCATGATATTGACGAAGCAATCCCGGGATACCTCATTTGCCAGAAACTTCATAATCTCGGCTCCTTCGTCCTCTTTGCCTGGCATGACAAGATGACGGATCAACAAACCCTTCTTGGCGATTCCATCTCCGGTGAAGCACAGGTCGCCAACCTGGGCGTGCATGGTCTTGATGCTCTCCTTGGCCGTTGCGGCGTAGTCATCGGCCTTGAGTAGCCTTTTGGAGGTGCTTGGCTTCCACACCTTGAAATCAGCCAAGTAGATATCAACTAGCCCGTCCATGAGCTGGAGGGATGCGAGGGAGTCAAAGCTTGACGTGTTGTAAACGATGGGAACTGTCAGGCCGTTGTCCCTGGCATGGAGGATGCTTAACGCCACCTGAGGCACAACGTGTTCGGGCGTAACGATGTTGATATTGTGGACTTTGCCGACTTCCTGCAGTTTGATATACCAGTCGCCAAGCTCTTCGGGAGAAAGGTCCATCCCGTTGCGCTGATGGCTAATATCGAAATTCTGACAGAAGATACATCTCAAGTTACACCCACTCATGAAGACGGAGCCACTGCCATTATGGCCCTGTATGCACGGTTCTAGAACAGTCTAGTCAGCAGCCATAGACAACAATACAATATAATACAATACAATACATGACTAAAGCTGAGCTGGAATGCAAGGGAGGCTATTTAGACTGACCTTCTCCAAAGTGGGGAGCTATTGTATTGACCTTTGCCTTTTCCCCAATGAGGCACATGCCGGTTTTCTCGTAGCGGTTGACGCCACATTCTCTCGGACACAAGTTACAGTTGCGGAGGTGAGCGTATGCCAACGAGCGCTTCTTGGCGGCATCGCGGGAACTGAGAGTCAGGTATCGCGGAATATAATCATCCAGGAGGAACGGAGGGGCCAGATGAAGGGACCGACGAGAGTTTGCGGCGAATGTCTTTGAAGCTATGAATGAATGTTTATGGAGACTTGTTGCACACCGTCTTGAAAGCGACAGCATATTGTCATGATATTGTCTGTTACAAGATGGTGACAATTAACGTCTCTTGATTGGTGTTGAGGAAGGAATATGTTCATAGACAGCTTAGTAATTCGATTAGACATATATTTTATCTTGTTAGCGAAGTTTATGCACTAGGCGGTGTTTAAGTCCAGAATCACTGTCCGACATACTGTATTTCTTCCAAGAGCATGAGGAAGGGGGTTTGTTGGACTGATTTGAGCCTCTTCAGGTACCTAAGCTGTGATTACTTGGTACATGCCTCCTCGTACCCCTTAGCCATCTGGCTACAGAGCAAACAAGCCTCTAGAGGCCAAGGTCAAGAGTCACTGTGAGGCAGCAACTACAGATTTGAGTGGACCAGGTGAGTTCTAGTAATAGTTCAGCATTTCAGTTGCTAGAATAATACGTATAGTCCAGTCAACTATACTATCTGGTGCACATCTCAACACTTACATAGTGAAGCAAACCAAGCATTTCCTGGCTATAAGAACTGTCTCAAGCATAAAAAATCCAAATAGTTAAAGAGTATTATGCTGTCATAAATGGTCGCTACTCTCTGCGTTCTAACTGCAATAGTGCCTCATGGATCTGCGAGAGAAGACGGATAGATCAAGACGTTAGGAACCAACAATAACTATCTGCCCGCAGTACCAGATAGCTTTCGAAACCTGCATTTAATTTGGCTTGTTCAAAGAAAGCTATTCATTTCATATCGTGGCAAACAGTTATATAAAGCGAATATGGCCTGACAGCTGTCTGCCACTGGCAGGTCGAGATCTCTACGCATTCACATTCACATTCACAGCCTGCAGGGTTTGTTATTGTTTTCCTTGGTTTGTGAATATATGATCTAGCCGCCCTGATAATATTTCCCCCATCTCAACAGCCACTCCAGCTAGCCAAGCCCAAGATTTCGGCTTCATCACCATGATGCCTTTTGGAAACCTCTTCTTGGCTCTCTTGGCCGTGCTATTTCTGCCCTGGAGCGAGGGTCTTCACATTACTCCAGAAACTGCAAACGAACATCTGCGAAATGTCTACGACTATATCATTGTTGGAGGTGGGACTGCCGGACTGACCATCGCCAGGCGTCTCTCAGAGAACTTTGCAGGTATTTACCATAGATGATGCGCTGAGAACTTTCCATTAACGAACTTACAGTTTCAATCCTTGTTCTCGAGGCAGGGCCCTTGTATGATATCCCCAGAACATCCTCAGCAACTAGCTAACCTCCGAAAATAGAGACAACGCAAGGAACCTCTCGATCCCTGATGGTCTACTTCCCGTCCCAGGGACTATCGGGACTGGCGGTTGGCAAGCCTATCAATGGGGCTTGACCACGGAGCCACAAGAGTATCTCGACAATCAGAAAATAGAGATCCCACAGGGAAAGGCTGTCGGTGGAAGTTCTATTCTCAACGGGCTTTGCTGGTCGAGAGGCTCAGTCTCTGATTATGATGGCTGGGAGCAGCTGGGGAACAAGGGTTGGTCTTGGAATGACTTGCTCCCTACTTCAAAAAGGTATTTCCTGAACATAATAGAGAGAGCAAGACTGAAATATGCTAGTCTGAGATGTTCAGCTCCAACGTTGGGTCGCGAGACGCCAAGCAACTTCATATCCATCCCGAACCAGCTGTTCATGGATACAACGGCTCGGTGCACGTTTCGTACCCTCGATACTTCTACAACCAGTCCTGTAAGTTGTTATTGAGGCATCGTACCAACATCAGAGGCTGATTTGTAACCCAGCAAATGTCCTGGGCGGCTTTGCAGAGCTAGGCTTGCCCATTATCGCTGACGTGAATAACGGAACTGCTGCGGGAGCCATGATTCTCCCTTCAAGCATGCACCCGGACAACCAAACGAGGTTCGACGCCAGAGAAGCACACTTCAACCCGACGTCCTATCGATACAACCTGCACATCGCGACGGGGCAGACTGTTACACGACTTATCTTGGACAACTCTGAGTTGTTTAACTCTACGCGTCGAGTTTCTGGAGTCGAGGTATGGTTGAAATAGAAGAGAGAACTGGATAAGAGACTGAACGTTTGTCACAGTTTGCCCAAGACAAAACCTCCAACAAAAGGATCGTTACCTGTAATCGAGAAGTCATTGTCTCAGCCGGTGCTATCTTTTCCCCTGTACTACTGCAGGTATCAGGAATTGGACCAGCGCATGCCCTGAAATCGCTTGACATTCCCGTCAAGATTGATCTCTCTGGAGTGGGATATAACCTACAAGATCACCCTATGGTATACGCCAATTATCACTGTATGTGTCTGTTCGCTTCAAAGAGCTCATCCTTACTGGTTTCAGATCGCAACAGTTCCTACTTCACGAGCGACGAGATAGTCGATGATGTATACGACGAAGTTGCGCGCGAGTACATCCGAAACAGAACAGGTGAGCTCAGGCAAATATACATACGGGAACGTAATCTGATAAACCAAGGGCCTTGGACTGCACCACTCATCAACACTGTTGGATTCGCCAACCTCAAATCAGTAACTGATGATTGGAGCGAGTTCATTAATAAGAGTTCTGGAGACGGGCTTCCCTCTGATGCTCCCCTCTCAGTTCAAAACGGTTATGAGATCCAGAGGCAGATACTCCAACAGCAAATCCTCAGCAATGATACTGGCATCTTCGAGACTATGGCGAATTCTTGGGGTCAGCTCACTGTTGCCGCTCAAAAGACCTTCTCCCGTGGTACTGTCAGGCCTTCCACGTCTTCGATATTTGATCAGCCGGTGCTCGACCCGCGATACTGCTCGGATCCCATCGACTGCGAGATCATTGTCCTGGGTCTTCAGCTAAACATGAAGCTCATTCAGACCAAAGCCATGAAGGAGCTGGTGCCGGAGCCTGAGGAAGCGTTCAATACAACAAACAGTAAAGCGTTGATGCGACAAGTTCGTCGGGGAATTGCTACAGAAAGGCATCCCTCAGGAACAGCTGCTATGATGCCTTTGAAACTGGGAGGAGTCGTGGACCCGGAGTTGAGGGTTTATGGTACGTGCAACTTGCGTGTTGCCGATACAAGCATTATACCCTTGATTCCCTCGGCTCACTTGCAAGCTATTGTTTATGCCATTGCGGAAAAAGTGAGTTTCCAATCTTGTATATGGTATCGTACAAGTGTTGACAAAGAAACAGGCGGCCGACATGATTAAATCTGCAGAGCTGGAGTGTCCCGTGGACCGAAGAGTTCCATTTCCCCCAAAGCCCCGGCCGAAGGTTTGATGCGCATCGTATTTGGATATATGGTCACATAGAGATTCGAGGCCGAAAATACATCCGAGAGATGGCCTTATTCTGGATGCATTAGATGTCGATGTACGCCAAGCACCTGGATGACTTGCGTAGAGGACAGGATAGGCCGATAATGACTTGCTAAGTACTCTAGAAATGAATTGCCAAACAGGTAGAAATGGCGTTCAAGATAGATAAAACACTTCCTAGCAAACTGACTCTGTGTCTCGCTCTTTCGCTGATAATCCTTAACACCACTCCAATACCCCTGAACCAAGTACTCGGACCTTCAGCTATGATAACCAACAACAAAAGCTCATTGTCCACTCGTCCAATGGCACCAATCATCTAGAACCTCTCGTTTCATGCAAACCCAGCCGATCATTCAATGTCTTCAGCTCCACATCCTTGGCAGCCAACATAGCCTTCATCTCGACCTTTTCGCGAATCAGAGCCTGATTCTCCGTGTCCAACTGCTTCGCCCGCTCCAGACACTGCTTGGCCTTAGATTCCAACTCGGACACACGCTCTGGCCACGTCGGGGTGACAATCGACATTACTGTAGGTCTCTCCTCAGCAAGTCGTGTCTGCTTCACTCCTGGATGCTGCTCGGCAGCAGGGATGACAAAGAGAGGAGACTCGTGACCCTTGCCCTTGATGCGGTAGAAGCGAGTCAGTAGGTCGATGGGCACGATGCCCTTTGCGTAGACTTTCCCTCCTCGCTCCTCGTACCACATGCGCTCTCCGCTCACGCCGCTCGCTTTCCAGATCTTTTCCTTCTGTTCAATCTGCGCCTCGGCAACGTCGATAAGCCGGTGGATGTAGCCTGTGACGTCGTCGTCTGCGTTGACGAGCAGGTATTTGTCCTGCGGATACACAATCTGGCGACCGCCTGCGATACCATCTGTGCCGGCGCGGCGCAACATCTGCGCCGGGACCTGAGCCTCGCCTTGGAGGAGATCAAGGGCATTGGCGTAGTTGATCTCGAGTTCATGCATGCGGGCCACGAGATGCTGGTGGTGAAGAAGCCATTGGCCGAGGAGGCAATTTCGAGCGCCTGCGAGCTGCGAAGCTGACATGGCTTGTCCTTTGTCCTTATTGTCAATTGGGAGAATAGACATGAGACCGCCGGTGGAGGAGTACTCGTGGTCGAGGATCTCGAGACACTCATTGGCGTGCATCACTAGATCGTGGTGTGTCATATAAGGGCGACGGGTATCTCCCTGCTTGTCCGGGTCTTCGACTACGCTCAGGGGGCAATGATGCTCAATACCGTGAGTCTCAGACTCAGACTTTACAGTATTGTGCAGAGCCCATAGGGGATCATGGTGTGACGGGTCATCGTTCTCGTAGGGTTTGTCGAGGTCGTTCAGCCAGTCAAACGCCTCATTCCTGTCGAACTCGAAGCCTGTTTCTTCAACATCGTGTGAGCCAACAGGCCGGGTGGTACCAGATGGGACGAGTCTGCGTATGATATTAACAAGAGAGTGTGCATGTTGCTTGAGGGCGAGGAGAGTTGGCGGACGACCAGCCGAAAAGTAGGAACAGTTGAGGTTTTGGAGGAGGGCTATGTCCTCGGGTTCCAGAATGCCAGCGTCTGGTAGGGACCAGGAAGACTTGTAGGAGGTTGCATAGGGATTAGAAGGGATGTGAAGGGGCCGAACCGTTTCCTTCTGCTTCCCAGCGGCGCGAGAAGATGCCATTGCGATAGTGGGAAAAGAGTTAACAGAGCTTTGGCAGAGTTGTGTTGAGGATTACAAAAAGCAAGGAAGACAGCTATCAGAACAAGACAAGAATTTCTTTGAAGTTTGGGTGGCCATACTTGTTCTTAAACAAGATCAAAGACGAGTCACACTATGTAGTCCAAGGCTCGAGTTGATGCCACATGGATTGCTTGTTGATGTGATGCTATTCAAAGAACAAAGAATCTGATTCTTTGTTGAAGCTGTACCATGCCAGAATATGGAGGGCGCATAGACATTATTTGAAAATCATGAAAGCTTTACTATGAACAAGTCCGTTTGCTTCTTTGTCTAGATGGGAAAAGAAGATATCGGGGGTCCCGACTATCAGAAGTAGCATTGATGTGAGCCATCAGTGACTGAGGTCCTTGTATCTTTGTCAAAGGACATGCTGGAGATGAGAAGAAGAATTCCGTTTAACCACGGTTCTTTGCTATATACTTAGTTTACTGCGACAGTTCGTAAGTCTCATTCAGGTCCTTTTGCGCAGCAGTCTTGAGTGCATTGTTGATTGAGCTTGATCTATGCACAACGATGTACTCGTGTCTGTTACAGACACAGGCAGCATGAACCAAGTGCTGATTTGCAGTTTCAACTTTATTGTTTAAAAAGTTACAGGTTTTACACCCATGGATTCTATGCAACCGGTTGGTATACCTTTCACAGAATCACAAACAACTGGCGGTGGTAGTACGCGGGAGGCGTTGCCACTTTAGGTGCCTCAGAGGTTCGTCTCTTGTTGCTCGGTATGCCTCCAGCGATAATTATTTGAGTTGGGAGCTTGACGCTGAGAGAATTTCCGCCAATTGCACGCTGATTCGACCATTAGGTTCGGTGTCGTTACAGCATTGTTACTTTGACAACTGGCCTCATACAACGAACGCCCTCGAAATGGAAATAGGACGTACCTAACTAACAATGCTTTGAGAATTTGGAATGTTTGACCAAAGCCACCACAAAGTGAAACAACGATGCCGGTGGCTACACGCGACATTCACTTCTTGGCCGGATGCTGGGAGTGGGAGAGGAGGCCTCGTCAAGATGGACGAAAACAGTTTGTGCAAGCGTTGCGTTGCAACAGTCACAGAACGTTGCAGAATGGCACAACGCTTGGTTGAGATTGTGAGGCCGTAACTTACAGCAACATGCTTTATTAGGCGACGTTTGCGGCAGCGCAACGGCATGTAAGTGGCCACAATGCGAGGGGATGCCAGGGAGACGGGAGGGAATTCAATCAATTCACAGCTGGAGAGCTCTCATTGGTCCATTTGGCATCAGTTGCAAGGTTGACGCCGGTCAAAGCAAACCATCTCAGCTGAACCAGCATCATCTAGCGCCAAATTACAGGCTGGCACGTGCGCTCTGGGGAGGTCTAGGCTGCTGGAATGAACTGGGGGTTGTTTGGGTTGCATCGTGACGGCTTCTTTGGGTGCATACTGCTGTCAATTTCAGGAGGACATGGTTTTGCAAAGAATATTTGAAGGCCTAGGTAAAAGGTTGAATAGAGGCATCAGCCAAGGGCTTGATCATTCACGAAACCATCAAGATTCAATAAACAAAACGCAGTCCAAGAAATAGTCACGAGCCATGTGATCATATTCACAGAACCAGATCGTCATGAAACTACCCGTTGCGGTGTGATGTGGTTTAATTTGGAGATCGGGAGCAAGCAAAACTAGTTGATGTCATTGGCGTCAAAGGCGACGTCAAGAACGGGAGCTATTGAAGCCATCGAGTGAAAGGGAGCCGGAGCAATTTCAAAAATGATGTTTAGAAAAATGGTAGCGCCACGGAATAACTTGAGATGGTTTCAAAGAGAACCAAGAGACGTAGCCTTGGCAGAGATCCTAAAAGGGGAGACGATTCACATTCCGATCTGGATCGTCGCCAGGATTGATTCATTGACTTTGTTCTGAGGACGTCTGTGTGTTGGTTGATTGTTTGTACGTACTATGTATGCATCTCTGACATCACACACTCATGGCCTGATCCCTGTCGAGCTGTTGTGTGCGTGCGTGCATCCATTGCTAATAGAAGAGTCGTGGCTGTGCCGCTCTCTGATAGAGGATAACATTGACGACATGAGCTGGACTCGACACTAGCAATACGTTGTCGTAGGGCCTAGATCGAGGGCATGATAATGAACTGCCATAATAGCCAGGTCTAGATTTCGAATACAGCCATGACGGTGCTGCGTGATACCTAGAACTTGATGTCTTTCCTGAACCCCTGTCCATCGATCTGTCGGTCTACGGTCTACCCATCTGTTATGCCGCAGCAGCTTTAGTGAGTGTGACTATTTCCAGTAGTGCAGCGTCGCAACGACGTGGTCCCCGTCCCGTAGCCAAGCTTCAACAGCCGAGATGAGGTGGTAGAGGATTCGCAGACCCTTTGCGGCAGATTCCGCAATCTCAGAATTTAAAGTTAGAGTCACAGGGGAAATGGATTTTTTTCTTTTTTTTCTTTTTTTTTCTTGCGGAGACAGGGTCTTGCTTTGGGGTGTTATTTTCGTGTTGCCTGTCCAGTCGTTTCATATGCATGCGTATCGCAAGTTTTACCGGCATCATGTTTCATTCTGCCCAGGAACAATCCCAAGCCGTGCCATATAGAATAGCAATAGCAATAGCAGCGGCTGGGGTCCCTCTACGGTTCCATTAAACTACTGCCACTGGCTTGGCTGGGGACGACGACAGTTGCCGCTGATGAGCGCACAAGGCATTGGTTGCGTCGATCTAGCCCCAAACTTGGATTTTTCGGGTTCCCTTGAGCCTGAGTTCAAGGGACTTGGGCACTTGGCGAAGAACCATTAGGTCTGGGCGCTACGTTGTGACGTATACATCAGCAGCTTGTGCCGTGCCAGCTTGTAAGGCACCCTGACGTTATCGCACATCCTGATTCAATAGATACTGAGTTTATGAATCAGTTTCTCGAGAGCGATTGACTGATGTGAACAGCAAATGTTAGGGAATCACTATTCGCAATTGGAACAGCGTCTACAGGTTGAGACGCGCACTGCCCCTGAATTTAAATTCTTATTCTTCCTTTTTCAAATCATCTATAGGCAGTAAGGAATCTGGCTGAGACATGACTTCACCTTGATTAAGGGGGTCTAGCTCGGTGCTAAGCTTTCCGTCGCACAAGCCTCCTCCATTCACACCCCTGACGACCTGAACTGAGCTACCGTCCTGCGTGGCTGGACATTACCTTAATTACATATAGCCAGCCCCCGTCCACCTTTTTACTTTATCGTCGTTTATTCGCTTCTCTTGGTAGCAAGAGCAAAGCAAAGCAAAGTGGGTGGCTGACCATCGGAACGCGCCTGCCTGCCTTTGATTAATCTATCTGACGCCTACCCGCCCCGCCAACGGCTCTTCTCCTACAGTTTTTTGTTGTTGCGCGACAACACCACTACTTTCATCATCTCTTCCTAATTCCTAATCGCTTCCTTTTCTTCGCCTGTCGACGTCGCCCTTGGTCGTATAATACCGATTCGAGAGTATAATCAGCCTTGCATTTGCCCATACCCAGGGCCACGACCCGGATAGATTCAGTCTTGCTCTACGAGATACTGCCGGGCCGCCATCATGGGAAACTTTATCAGCTGGCTGGAGGACAATATCCCCCAAGACCCCAATGAGGGTGAGGCGAGAGGAACGCAGCCCCAGTCCCTTTCGGGTATGTTTCCTACACGTGCTGAGTATCTGGCGAGGGCAATTCAATATTGATGGTATTCTAGGCATGGTGTCGACTCTCGTTCCTGTCCTCGTTACATCGGCGGTTTTACTTATCGTCTTCTTGGTTTTCCGCAAATCCAATAGGCGTTTCTATGCGCCGAGGACATATCTAGGTTCTCTACGCGAAAAGTAAGCTGAATGCGCCATCCTGAACATTGGACAAGAAATCCTAACCGTCGTGCAGTGAACGAAGTCCGCAGTTACCAAATGGTTGGTTCAATTGGATTGGGACCGTTTGGAAGATTCCCGATGCCTACGCCCTGCAGCACCAGAGTCTCGACGCCTACCTCTTCATCCGATTCCTTCGCATCTGCTGCGTCATCTGCTTCGTCAGTCTTTGTATCACCTGGCCCGTTCTCTTCCCAGTCAATGCCACCGGCGGCAATGGAAAGTCGGAGCTTGAGCTTCTGTCCTACAGCAACATCAACATCGATAATTCGACACAGAGGAACAGGTTGTATGCCCACTGCTTCATTGCCTGGATTGTATATGGCTTCGTCATTTACACCATCATGCGCGAGTGCATCTTCTACATCAGTGTACGACAGGCCTTCCTTCTCACTCCTCAGTACGCTAAGCGTATCTCATCTCGAACCGTCCTCTTTACCTCGGTCCCAGATGAGTATTTGGATGAGGCCCGCATCCGTACGCTGTTCAACGACTCGGTTAAGAACGTTTGGATCCCTGGTGAGACTAAAGAGCTGGATGACATCATCGATGATCGCGACGATGCTGCTATGAAGCTCGAAAAGGGAGAGGTCAAGCTTCTCAAGCTGGTCAACAAGGAGCGCATCAATGCGATCAAGAAGTCGGGCGCTGAAGCCGAAAAGGCTGCCTCCGCCCCGTCGGACCCTGAAACTGGAAACCTCGCCGCTCGCTGGATCCCCGACAAGAAGCGACCTACTCACCGTACCGGCCCCCTGGGACTTGTTGGTAAGAAGGTCGACACTATCGAATGGGGCCGCGAGGAGCTCAAGACTCTTATTCCCAAGTCCGACGAAGCCCAGGCTGACTGGCTCGCTGGCAACTACAAAAAGCACAATGCTGTTTTTGTCGAGTTCTACACCCAATCTGATGCTCAGGCCGCTTTCCAGACCACCACTCACCACCATGCCCTCCACATGGCGCCTCGATACATCGGTATCAAGCCGGCCGAGGTTATCTGGAAGAGTTTGAACATTCCTTGGTGGCAGCTGGTCATTCGACGATATGTCATTTATGCCATCATTACCATTCTCATCATCTTCTGGGCCGTTCCTGTGGCTATTGTCGGTGTTATTGCTCAGGTCGACACTATCAAGACTCTCCCTGGCCTCACTTGGATCCAGGATATTCCTACTGTGAGTTTCACCTCTGCTCTATTTTATGCAATAATGCTAACCCATAGTGTAGGTCATCCTCGGTGTTGTCTCCGGTCTTTTGCCTTCTGTCGCTCTTTCTATCCTCATGTCGCTGGTGCCCATCTTCATGCGCATCTGCGCCAAGCAGGCTGGCTGTGTTTCCCTGTCACAAGCTGAGCTCTTCACGCAAAACGCCTACTTCGTCTTCCAGGTTCTGCAAGTGTTCCTCGTCCAGACACTCGCCAACAGTTTCGTCTCATCCATCGTAACGATTGTCAACGATCCTGGCCAAGTCTTCACCATGCTGTCGTCCTCGATCCCTACTGCGTCCAACTTCTACATCTCGTACTTTATCGTCCAGGGTCTGACGCTTGCCACAAGCGTGCTGACTCAGGTTGTCGGATGCATCATCTTCAACCTTTTGTACAAGTTCCTCGCCGGCACTCCGCGGGCCATGTATAACAAGTGGACATCACTCAGCAGCCTTACTTGGGGAAGTCTTTTGCCCGTTTACACTAACATTGCTGTTATCAGTAAGTATACGCTGGATAACCTCGTGGTGTCATATGACTAATCCTTGCTAGGCATTGTCTACGCTGTTATCGCTCCCCTTATGCTCTTCTGGTCGACCATCGGTATGGGCTTGTTCTACCTCGCGTACCGTTACAACATTCTATTCGTCACGGATACTCAGATTGACACTAGGGGTCTCATCTACCCTCGAGCCCTCAAGCAGCTGTTTGTTGGCGTCTACCTCGCCGAGATCTGCCTTGTCGGCATGTTCATCGTCTCCAAGGCAGCTGGCCCTGCTGTTCTAATGGCTGCCTTCCTTGTCTTCACCATTCTTTTCCACATCACCATGGCCAAGTCCCTGAACCCTCTGCTTTACAGCCTGCCCCGCTCGCTCGAGGTTGAGGAAGAAGCTATTCAGAGAAGCAACCACGGCTCTGAGCTCGAGGATGGACAAGCCCACAACGGTGTTGATACCGCCAATGGCGCCAACCAGCGCAGCGGTGCCGGAAAGCTGATGCCGGGTGGTGCTGGTGTGCAGAAGAAGGGCAACTTCTTCATGAAGTGGCTCAAGCCATGGATCTACGCAGACTACGCGACAATGCGCCAGCTAGTTCCTCACGAGAGGGATGTTGGACTTGAACAGATGTATACTGAAGAGGTGGAAAGAGATGCCTACTTCCCTCCTTCAGTCACAAGTCAGACTCCTATCTTGTGGATTCCCTCAGACCCTGCTGGTGTCTCGAAGCAGGAGGTATTCCACACGAGCAAGGTGATCCCCATCTCAGACGAGGGTTGCTCACTGAATGATAAGAACCACATCGAATGGGACACTGAGGGAGCACGACCTCCGATCTGGAGCGAGAAGGTTTATTACTAAAGGTGGACATGAATTTTACTGTGTGATACCCCAAGCACATGCCGGCTATGAGGCTGTGCTGTTTTGATGAAGATGATGGACGAGGAGATAGAGATATGGTTTGAGGGTTGGAAATCGGAGGAAACGTCAGTATGGATTTGGCTTTGTTGGTAAATCATGCTACGATTCTTTACGGATTCGTTGGTCTATAAGGTGCCATGCACGGGTTGATGGAGTAGTTAGTTATACAGTCAATGAAACCTAATGCTAATATCATGGTTAAAAAGTGATGATTCCATGTAGGGTATCTCAAGACCGGTGTAAAACTATAAGAACCTAGTACCTACTTGCTGAGCAAGGAGATACGTCCAATTAAAGCCGGCATGTCCTCTTCCACGCTCAGTCAATATCCTTCGAGTCTTCCTTGACCCTTCCGGATAGCGTAACCCACTTAAATGAAATCGTACCACCGGCCGATGTCCCAATACATGACTTCACGTCTTCCATGTTTAGTCGATTTGACCTTTGTCGGTTTCGACCTGACTCCTTCATCGTTTGTAAACTCTGACGCAACCTTCCATATGCGACTGTTAAGCTGCACGTATCTCAGGTTACTGTGATCTTCCCACTTGAAGGTTTTAGTGCTGCTGCCGATGTCGCGGCGAAAGACCCCTTTCAGAATTGCATGTAGCATACGAGTGTTGATATCGCGTCCATTATCGTCCAGCCAGCCCCCTTTACGTTGCAGATTGATCGATTTCAAACGGGCACCACGCGAGAGCGCCTTTCCAATCCCATCCTGTAGAAGGGTTAGCATGTTGTGAAGAAGAAAGAAACGAAAAAGAATGCACGCATGAAGTTACTTACGACGTCTAAGTCTGGGGAAATTGCTATGTCTTCCAACTGAGGTAGGTTGTCAACGAGGTATGAGAGGGTGTATGATGATAGATTGCGCATTTTGCGTCCATCGGTGGTTTCATAACACATCATCTTCAACCTTTTGAGACCCTTGTGTTGAACAATGGCTCGCAGGGCTGCAACTGGCGGAGAAGACTCAGGGGAAGCCCGCAGCACCAAATAATCAAAATCACCCAACTCCAGGCTCGTCAGTGAATCGAATGAGGATATCATATAGATTTGGGAATCCACAGTTTTTCGGCTCAGGTCGGGTGGTATGGCAAAGATGCGTGTCATATCTAGGGACAGTGCTCGCAGCTTCACGCCTGGGGTTGTGTGTTGAGCGATAGAGAACATGTCAGCCAGGCGTTTAAAGAGAAATACATCACACGAGTTCGCATAACTGAATCTGAATTTCTCAAGATTTGCAAAGTCGATGGCTGTTAATAGAGATTCAACGAAAGAGAGCGGCGCACTTTCCGGAGGGCTCTCGAGGTTGAGTGTCTTCAGGGCAGACAAATGAGAATCCTGACCCGGAACAAGACCCATTGCAGTCGCCTTTTCCTCCCAACTATAGAAAGGGTGTCTTTCGACCAAGGGGACTTTTATGACAAGAGACTGGAGCGTGGTTCGTGAATTCAGAAGAAGAGCTTGGAGAATGTTTTCCCTTGGGCCAGGGCTCCTCGGGGAGCGGCCGCTACCATATACGGAGAAGTGCTTGAGATTCTTGATCCGTTTCAGAGGCGCTATGTCGTCAAGATTCTGTGTGGCCATGTTCAAAGCCTCCGTATTACGTGAAACGAGACTGTCATGTTTGTCAGCATTGTGACAAAGGAAGGTTAATGGTTCAACTTACCTAAAGGACACGGACTCCATGTATTCGTAATGCGGCGTGGTAAGGTGCAAAGTCTTCAGATGTTGCATTTCTGCCAGGCTGTTTGCTATTTGGCTGCGGATATCATTCTCATTAGCATTCTGGAACAAGATAAAGGACAGATAGAGATACAACTTACTTGTTCATCAGTGACGTCCGGAAGTTCTCAAGGTTTTCCATGTTTTGGAGTGCCCCTTGGACATGTTGGCATATGGTAGGCAGATGGCCCGCTTGTATATTGATGGAGACACGCATCTGGCGTACATGGCCGGCGCAGGTCGGAATCTTTCGGTCACTCTGGTCGATACTTGTCTCGGGCTGTTGCTTGATGATCTTTTTCTGTGCGGTGCTGAGATGAGGCTCAAGAGTGCGAATAAACTTGGTGAGGCCACGGGGTATCCACGCATCGAGTGCGATGCGCTTGAAGAGGCGTGGTGCTGCCAAGGAGTGGCATCTTTTGCCGGCTTTGCTTAGTCTGCTCAGAGATGATTTGTCTGGGATCTATCGTGATGGTATCAGTATAACTCGACTGCGAAACTGCTGATATGAACCATCTCACATGGTCCAGTATCATGTCGAATATCTCTGGCGGCAACGATGACAGTACATCACGCGCCTGAGCAGGCTCTTTGCCAGGGGCATCATCAACCGCTTGCTTTTGCGTCATAGCGGATGCTTGAACATCTCATGGTTGGGGTTTGGTGTTGTTGTTTCACTATCATGGCTGAAGTTATGGTTTGAAAACAAATCGAGATAATTATCACTGCCTAGCTACCTAAGGTGAGTCCTAAGGTGAGTCCTGAGTCCACGGGCCGTGGTTGCCTAGAAGAAAAGGCACGCTATCACGTGGTTACGCGATCAAGATGCCTTCTATAATTAAGAATTCATAGCTCTTCAATATTGATGCCAAGCATTATCGCCAGTGCTTGACAGATCTCCACAGCACTACGAGAATCGGCAGCGTCTATCCGTACCTTGTAATCGGCAGTAGGGTTACATGTGAATATCGATCTATGCACGAGATAGTTTAGCTTGGACAGCGAATTGACGGGTGCCAAGACATGGGACAAAGAGTACAATGCAGGGAGAGGAGAGACATTTGACATTGACACTGACATTGACATTGACACTTACAAAGACACTTACACAGACTGTATAATTGGTTGTTGGGGAGAGTTTAGCGAGTTTACGCCGCAAACAGGGATCTCTATGGCCATCGGATATCATCCGCTTGCCGATAAGCGGACAGTTAGATGCATGTGAGCGAAAGCAGAGCAGAATGGCAATAACAAATTGCCTATTCAGTCACACATAGAGTTTTATCCTCCTAGTTGTGGCGCTTCCGCTCTAACCCCCCATGTTCCTTGTTCTTGTCCCGCTCTGCCTAATCAGGTTTCTATCTCGCCCTCCATCGAGTCGTCGTAGCAACGCCTCCCCCAAAATCAAAACAAAGGCGCCCTTGAGCTCTCACGACCTCCATCAGAGGCCGTCGATTGGTCTTGCTCTATTCTTCTTGGGGCCATGCCAAGCGGGAAACAGCATCTCTTTGGGTCTAGATGTCCAAGTCAGTTTGTTGACTTGACAAAACAAGCCAAGCCTCGTCGCAAAACTTCCTTTTTGGCGGATGAACTACTATGTAGTAAAGGTGATAGACCCCAGCTGCTCACAAGTCAACTCATCCCTGCCTGTATGCATCCCATCCTCTTGTCGTGTGCGATTGCGCGGCTGTTTTTTCCTCGTTCCCCTCTCTTTCTCTCTCTCTCTCTCTCTCTCTCTCTCTGTCTTTTCTCTCTTACTCTGCTCGTCTTGTTCCTGAACAACGACCCATAGGCGGCCTGTTCTCGCGACCTACAAACCACTAGCAGGAAATCGCTTCTAAGCTTTGACGAAGCACACACATATCGAGGCCGAGACATTGCGCAGAGAGAGACCCTTGGATACCAGCAAGAGAAGAGTGTCGATCACCAGACGACCTAGAGCTCTGCTGCGCTGCAACCTCTAACCACCAAGCGCATACTACCAGAGAGAAGTGGGAGAGTAGGAAACACCAAAAGAACCACCAGCTCTCGAGCTACCAAGGCCATGACCATGGTTTGATAGCCCAGCAACATCGTCCCACCTCAACGCTACAGATATCGCTTCCTATCGTATCAAAATGGCGTCAACTGCCAACTCCAAGAGCCCGTGGTCGGCCCAACCACAAAAGCCAAAAATGACAATCACTTCCGCTCTTATCCCCCTCGCCACAGCCATCTTCCTCCTCGGCTCTCCTGCCGCTGCGCATTCTTTTCCATACGTGCCTACTGAGATCCTCATGCCCGATCCAACTTGCGTAGACCAGAGCGTGCCCTGCTCTGCTTCAGATCTGGCCTACATCTTCCGCCAGACCGCCTCGGGCAGCGTCGAGTTTCGATCTCTCAACTTTTCTGCCAGTGTCGACGCAAACCAAGTCGACCTCGACTACCCTGCTGGTATCACCACGTTGCCTTTTCTCAACAGCAAGTCCAAGAGCACTAGCTTTGGTGCTGCGAGGACAGCCAACGGCTCATTGCTCGTGTACGCAGGGGACTGTAAGTCAGGCACTGGAGACGTCTGGAGCTTCGACAGCGGGGATGGAGAGGAGTGGTATCGTCGAGGTCTGAGAGACGATGGCCAAGATCGACGGGCGCCTTATTTTCTTGGTGGTACTGTTGCTTTCTCTTCAAGCCTGGCCCCAGAGATGGACCAGCCAACTCTTTATACTTACGGCGGCATGTGTGCTACTCCCAAGTCTGGAGACGATGCGTCTGACTGGCAGAGCGACGCCAACTACACCAAGTCGATGCTGAGACTTGCTCCCGCAAACAGAGACGTCTACACGCCGTACAACATGAGCGTGGCATCTAGCGGCGGACCGCGGACGCCCATCGCCGGCTTTACACTGACGGGTCTGACGCCTTCGATGACCAATAAGTCTGGCATCGTTACGCAGCAGATGAGTTATGTGCTTCTAGGCGGACATACCGAGTCGGCCTTTATCAACATGAGCACCGTTGCCGTATGGAACTTACCCGCCGAGTCCTGGAGTTATGTGAATATCCAGCCCCCAGATGCTGCTCTACCAAAGTCAGATCTTGCTGTTAAGGATACAGGTTCTATGGCGAGTCGGAGGAGCACGCAGAATGTCTACAGTCGTTCTGGGCACACTGCAACTCTCAGTCAAGATGGAAGCTCCATCGTTGTTATCGGAGGTTGGGTCGGCGATGTCAACACCCCTGCTGAGCCCCAACTTGCTATTCTCGAAATGAGCGAAATCTACAGCGGATGGCAGTGGAAGATTCCCGACCAACAGCCCGATTTCGCTGGTCTGTATGGCCATGGTGCGGCCATCCTGCCAGGCAACATGCTCATGGTCTACGGTGGATGGGAGTCTTCATCTTCTTCGTCCTCGCGTCATAGGATCAAGCGTCAAGCCTCGTCAGGCAATCTCCGCTTCTACAACATCACCTCCGGATCATGGGGATCTAGCTATACGAATCCCCGTGCCGACTCATCGTCAAGCGATGAGAACGACGCTCCCAAGGACAATAGCAGCGGATCAAACTCGAAGCGTCTCGGTCTCGGTCTAGGTCTGGGCTTTGGAATAGCTGCTTTGATTGGTCTCATCATTGCAGCTTTGTGCTGGTACAAGAAACGGAAGCAACATCGCGACAATCGTGACCAAGCCGTTAGAGCACTGTCTCAAGACCCCAACTACTACAACAATGCATATCCCGAGATGCTGGAGGAGAATGATCCCTGGGGGCTTGATAGTGCCCCTTGGTATGGTGGCGGTGACCCTTACGCTGCCCGATCACTTGGCTATGAGACCGCGAGAGGCGGTCGAGGTGCGCCGGCCGGGCTTCATATTCCACACAAATCTCTGCCTAGACCGTCGCGCGGAGGTTATGTGCCTACGGGACCTCGACCGGGCAGTTTCCCAGGCCCCATCCACCCGATTTACGAGGATGATGAGGAGGATAGCTACCATTATAAGGGCCTGTACGACCACGTCCCGACGCCCACGTCTGATGCCCCTTCAGATCCCTTCCAAACTCCGGTCACGGGCACAGGTCCCAACAATATCCCTCATCCGCTATGTCTGACTCCTGGAGGTAATCGAGCTTCGGCAACACCTAGTCCTGAGAACCCGCGACATGACCCCGAAGTTCAGGACTGGGTGACGGAAGTTGATGCCGCTGAGGGACTACTCGCACGCATGAACAGTCGAAGAAGCCAACATCAGGGTGTTCAGAATCTCGAGAGCGCAGAGGGACTACTGGGTCGTATGAACAGTCGACGAAGCCAGAACCAAGGCGTCCAGAGCCACAGCCAGGGCCGTGGCTCGCCAACACGACACAACTCGAACCGCTCTGCTGCTCTGCGAGATGACGAGTCTCGAAGCGGATCTAACTTGTCCGAATCGGCACGAAGCGCAGCAGAGAGCATCAAGGCCAAAGCCCGACAGCTGAACCCCCTGGCTCCCGCGTTCCTGGCAGCTGGTGCTGAGCACCCCAAGCCCGGCAGCTCCTCGTCTAGTAGCTACAACACAGCACGCTCGTCATTTGGCGCTCTCCAGGCCGAAGGTCCTTCGCTCCTTATGGGTGATCGAGGTCCTAGGTACGAGGACGAGGAGCCTTCGTCGCCATCCAAGTCAAAACCGCGTCGAGGATGGCTAGGCTCTCTCAGACGAGTCTTCTCAGGGGCTAGTACCCCGACATCCTCCCACGAAGACATGTCTGGAGTCCGACGCTCATTCGATCAAGAGCCTGTGAGTGGCGACTACGAGCCCGGTCTGGTAGGCCTGCGCGGTGAGCTTCTTAGAAGGAAGAAGGGCCGACAGGACTGGGAGGGCATTGATACCATGACTCAGGATGCCATGATGTCTGGAGGAGCAGGGCCAGAGCCAGGAGCCGAGTCAGATTGGGACATTGAGAAGGCTGTGGAGCAGCGGCTGGTGCAGGTCATGTTCACGGTTCCTCGAGAGAGACTGCGGGTTGTCAACGGCAACGAGGAGGGGAGCGATCGCGAGGATGAGGTGCCGATGGAGCCGCAGGCGGCGGAGCTAGTTGATCCAGAAAACGAGCATCAGCCATTGAGAGGTGATAGTCTTCGGGAGAAGCAGGCAGAGCGTGGATATGATCATGCCAGCCTGCGAAAGGTGGAGGAGCTTGGAAGAGGGGATGATGAAAAGCAGCGGTTGGTTGATGACGATGACCATGAGGTTCTGGACGAGAAGCAACGACACGATGATAAGGAGAAACAACTACTTGGCGAGCAACGAGCCAGGGAGCAACGTCTTGCAGAAGAGCAAGCTCGACAAATACAACAGGGAGAGGAAGACGCACCTACAAAGCGAGACCAACTACAACCTCCAACAACACAACCACCACAAACCTCTCACCTCCAACCCATCCACCCTCTCTTCCAACGCCACTCCTCATCACCATCCCCCTCTCCCTCACCATCACCGTCCCCCTCACCATCTCCAGACCGTCCCTCTCAGGCCCAACGACACACGCGCGGCGACTCGAGCAACTCAGTCGGTGGGTTCCTCCACACTGCGGATCTCGCAGAGCCTCGCTTCTCACATTCGACGGATCGTTCCTCGGGCATCCTCATGGAAGCGCAGGCGATGCCTCTTACGCGCGAGAGGCCACGGACGCGTGTCCTTGCTATGGTGAATAGCTTCGAGTCTCTGAGCCGTGACAACAGCCCGAGTCCTTCTCGCTTCACATGAGACTTCTGAGAGAAGGATTGAAGAAAACGAGTACAGGGATTTTTTGCACGTTGGGATTGGAATTGGAATTATTATTTGCTTGGCACGGTGTTTGGGTACAGGATATCTCGGGAACATCGTTGCTGCTTTTACATACTTGCTTTAGCATTTGGAAGCCTTTTGGGAGGTGTTCATTGGGAAGTGCACATTTGGTTTAGACTTATATCATGCATACCCTTTGGGAATTGTATCTATGTCTGCATGTATCTATGTGCCCAGGATTATACGCAGGTCACGATGGAAAGAAATAAGACGATTCTGCCTTTAGTGATGTTGACAATGATTGCTTGAGTGATATCTCATCTCATCTCATCTCCTGGCTGGTACCCATCTCGAGATGAGGTGTAGTAACTCCTCGTACCAAGATCACCACAGCCCAAATGCATGTGATACAGTCGATCAGATCTTTCGCTTATTTAGCATAATCCAAGTGCCAAAGTGATTTGAGCTTGTCGATGCGGTTGCTGTTACTCCATCAACGTTCCATCGCCGATCTACCACCAGCAGTCCCAAACGTCATGACCAACAGACAACGCAACGTAACGCATTCGAACTCAGATCGGTTGTGCCAATGAAATCAATAACGGTAATAAAGTCCGAAACCACTCATGATTCAACGGTAAAGAAGCCGGAAAGGGTGGGCATCAGCTGGCATGGCATGACACAAGTTGAACGCATGTACTATACTTTCTCTGTTTGACTGTGTTAGGCGCTTCCTTGATTTCGGTGTTTCTGTCCCTGACGATCTTATCTTTTTCACTTATTAACTGCGCCGTGCTTGTTCCTGGTGAAACGCGCATCTGAGCGCCACAGGATCCACGTCAGATGCAGGGGCACTATGCGGAATTGATCAGCGGAAGTTGATTGAAAATCACCACTTTTGGCGGTTTCTTTTGCAGCATAAAATGATGTAACAATTCTTTGATTCGCCCGATTTCTCATCTCTGTTCAGCGGAGCTGCCGGCTGGAAATTAGAGGCTTAGTTACACGTAGTTTGTGGGGTATCAATGGAGAAGAGCCAAGGTCAAGTCTCAGCTGAGAAAGCTTGACCATGGCCCACGGTTGAGCTGTGCATTCTTCTTTGCCAACGGCGTGTTCCACCGGAGAATGGCCTCAATGAACTTCCGGCCAGGGAAGTCGATAATCACAATCCCAGTGCGACTTGTATCTGGATTGTCTTCAAAGTCCTTGATCCATTGGCCCGTCATGTCGTTCATCCCAGTGACAGTGCGGTTCATTGGTCCAGCAGCAGCTTCGATCGGCAGAACACCCACAGAGGCCGAGATGTGAGCGAGATAGAGGACTTTGTTGTCCAGCTCTGCTGTCGCCGCGAGCTCGAGAGCATCTCGTATGGCAGTCCACTTCTCACTAAGGTGGTATATATCTGGAATGATCCAGACATCCTCAAGGATCATCTGGGATCCCTCCCATTTGACGCCGTATGGCCCTTGCTTGGCTGGGAAATTCTCAAGCACAAAAATCTTGGAGCGAAGGTTTCCAAGAGTCGGTAGAGGCTCTGTCGAGCTGTAGTTGTATAGCCGATTGCCAAGAGGATATTTGTTAAAGGCAGCTTCGAACGATAGTGTGTTGTTATCACCAATACCATTACCCTCTTGCTTGAGGCGCATGATGATGGTCTCGGAAGGATTCTTATCCAAAAACTCGTTCATGTAGCCAAGAACATCCTCAAAGCTAAAACCAGTGTATCCGTTGGCATGGTATATATGCAACTCATCGTCGCGCACACGAGCGCGGATGTCGAAGTAGCGAATGCCCGCTTCGAGCTGGGTGGTGAGGTTCCAGTTCTGGCATTGCAGAACCTCTGTACCAATCTCATATGTCATGGTGTCATGTGTACCAGGTATGCTGAGACTCGAAAGGGGTACATGATCGGGGATGTCGGCCATCCAAGTCGGGTTATGAGCCAAGTCGGCATCGAAGCTGTAAGCACTCGAATAACCACGGTAACAGTTACCGTAGACTAGACAGGGTGCAATCGAGAGAAGCAGATAGAAGACGCATATCATAAAGAATCCAATAGCTCCAAGCATCATGGGTATGCGTCGAGAGCGGTTGACTGGGCTCGAGAGGCCGCGAAAGCCTGGTGTCGCGATCATAGCGGGCGGCTGAGGACGGAGGCCGAAGCCGGAATGGTCGGAAGGGACCTTTCGGTCGGCTAGTCACATTCGAATTATGGGCGGAGAACCCGGAGAAGTACCGGCAGTTACCGGACTAAGTATGCAGTAAGATATTGGGATAAGATATTGACAGGTCGGTGGAGGTGAAGTCTTGACGTTGATATTGACAAGGCTGATGAAGTGAAGCTCTTGGGTTTAAGGTCGAGCCAAGACAAGGCAGGATGACATCGACTGTGGGGAGCTTGGGCCAGCTGCGGGACCTGCGGGTTGCACCTGCTGCAATAGAGAGTCATGAGTGGTCGACGGAGAAAGGCAAGCGCCATCAGTGACAAAGCAAGCGTTCCATGCTGAGAGTTTTGCTTACCCTGCACCTCTTCCATTTTCATACGGAGTTGACTGTTGTCAGAGAAAACTCTGTTTGGCCTGTAGAATCCAGCAAATGCAATTCAGGCATAGCAAGGCCTTTAGTGGTTCCATATCTTTCTCGATTTCCACTCTTGAGATCGAGTGGCTTCCACAAAACCGATCAAGTCCAGCTAGACATGCATTCGTAGAACTCAATGCATCGAAAATCCATACATGACGACCCAAAGACGACACGACGTGCATATCAAAGGCATAGGTATTCCCAACAAGCAAATTAAGTTTCTCAACCAACTTAACCTGTGGAACACGGGAATCTACGTCTCTTCGAAACATGCATACCTACGGAGCAATACCTCGATACAGCATTTGTCCTTATAGATAGATCATCATGGCATGTCAGATAGAACTGACACGAACACTATCGAGTCTTAAACCCTCACAATGCAACGATGGCGGGCGGTTTGCATGGGCAGACCCTCAAGGTACAGTCTCCCGGCATGGCGGCACAGCCAAAAACGCAACAACGACGTTGGCCGAACTCATGATTTGCTGGCAAGACTCTGCATGAGGCTCGTGCAATGCATCAAGGTTCGTCGGCTACAGGCGACAGTCACAGTGGTGCTTCGTGATACAACCTCGACCCGGCCAGAGACACACTTAGACGAGAGGTCTCGCGAGTGGACTCCTTGGCATCCACATGTGTGAAAATGGTCCGTAGCACTTGGGTTAACCACGGAGCCTCAACTATGCGGCGTTGGACAAATGACTTGTATGATGACAACACTTTCTGTCAGCGGCTAGACGATGCCGTGACATCTCGATATGGATGTCCACTTCCTCGATGCAAGAGGCTGAAAACGCGCCCATTCGTCTGGGAGCGAAACATTAAAAACAAACAACACGACACGAACTGTCAACTTGATACTCTCGCATCCCAGCACCCGAGCTGCAGACTCGCCCCCACGCATTGTTTGCGTGACCCTTCAAGCATACAGCCGAGGTTTGGTTGGGAATAGCGTCGCAGATTGAGACAGGACCAAGGGACTTTGCCACTGCTATGCTTAGAACCAAGGGTCTTCTGCAGAATACTGTACGTGCAATAGAACCAGAGAAATAGGTGCAGTAGGCGGGGGAGCTCGAGAGTCTATTGGACAATTGGAGAAATGCGGTCGATAAAGAGGGTGTAGTCGCCTTCCGAGATGGGGTAGTAGTGACCGCAGTTGGGGCTCGTGTTGGTGTCGGTGATGGTGTTGAAATCGGAATTAAAAAAACGAGCGAGATTTAGGTGGTGTGGATGTTCGTATTGGTGGGAGAGATTGGCCGATGATATATCTACATACCTAGGTAGGTAATCAACGACATAGGAATTCAAGAGATTAGGTTCCTGGACAATATCAACCGAGATATTACACAGATACCAACTTCAATCTTGATTCTGCTCCGAAAAAGAATTAAGACTCGGCTGCTATAGGGACTAGAGGTAGCAGCCCCGGCTTCAAGGTCGGTCGCATCGAGGCCATGTAACGCCAAACTCGAGAGAAGCTTCACGAGCCAGTCATCGAATCGTGCCATTTATCCCACCAGAAGCGCAGCGCAGCACAGCACAGCACAGCCAAGGCCGGGTCATCGTCTCAAGAGGGGCTAGACAATGTTTCTTGGCGTGGCAGAGCAACAAGTTAATTGACTTTCCGGCAAAGTCGTATTCAGCTGAAAAGGACGGAATCTAGCACCACAGGGTTGCAATCCTTTGTTTTAAACCGCTTCTTCAAAGTTACGCCTCCAAGCTAACGCAACCTTGAATTATCCGGACAGGCTGTTCGACAATGCGCGTAGCCTCTTCATCCACCTTGTTCGTGACGTTGAACATTGCAAGGGAGACTCGTCCGCGTATTGCTCTCTTCCATGTTTAATTATCAGGGGACATGATCTGATAAGCTATACGAGAGCTGCTGGGAGGGGTCTTCACTTTTATTTACAAGGGCGAAGCTGGGCTGGGCAACGAAAAGAAGATGACGAAGGGTCAGTAAGAGACCCATTGTCAGTTTCGGTCACCCTCAGCTTGGGCGAGAAAAAGGTTCTCGCCTAGGTAGGTTGCAATGCTTAACTTTATTATTCAATGTATTTCTTACAAGGCTAAAGCTTTGCACAAGTCATGTTCCCTCTACTTATCCCACTCGCAACCTTGCATCCCATTATCACCCATGTTATTCGCCTTCAATCGTTTCCGCGTCGCTGTCGTCCTGCCACGGCCCGCCGCCCGCCTCTAAATGACGGAAACCAGTAGTCGTTGGAGCAGGGATTCTCCTTGAAATTGATTGATATTCACTCAGTCACGCGAAGCACGCTCTGGCTGGTGGGGGAAAATAAACAACATGGGACTGCTTCATACGCAGAGTCTTAGATTCCTTAAATCACCTATAGGAGGTATTATAAGGTTTAAACAAAACATGGTAGATTAGTAGTCTTCGACCTTTAGCCACTTGAAGTAAAGGAAAGATGAACATCTATTCAAGTTTTTCCATCCTGTGTTTCCATTTCCCACAGGGCTATCCCGAGTTGATGTCGATCAAACAATACCTACGCGCTCTTTAACATTCTCACCCACCACCTCCACGTCCGGCAGCGGGATCGCGTTTGGACTTAAACCAAACTTACAAAAAGGGGCCGGAAATGGCCCGTTGCGGTAGGTTACCGTTTCCTAACATGGGAGATGCCACGTCCAACGGCGCCGGCGCCGAGTTCAAGAACTAGTGCAGCTTTGTTCGACGTTTGTGAACTGCTTCAAGAAAATACTTGGCTTTTGGCGCGCTTTGAAAGAGACTACAAGTTAAGTTTCCATATAATGGAGACGGAGCAAGCGGCAACCTGATTCAATATCTTCTTAGTAGCACCGTATAATGTCGTCGTTGACAAAAAAAGAAAATGAGCTCTAGACAATGGTTTCAAAGATAATGAGGAATGGATCCATTCATCAGATGCGCTAACAGCCTCGCGATATCGTGCGTCTGGGTGGGTGGGAACCGATGGAGCCAAAACAAGATGATGGGGGATGAGGCTTGACAAAAAGCTGGAGTAATACACGACCAGGAACAGAAATTGGAGGTGTGCCTGCCGCGAGATCAGTGGTGTGAGGCGCCTGTAGTTTTATGTCAAAGTATAGAATGTCCTAGTTATTTCATCATGATCTTCAAGTCAATGACTGAGAAAATCGAAATGGCTTCAACAGCGACAGAAAAGCGCCGAGAACTTTGGGGTGGGCGATGTCTCAATAATTATGTTCTAGCGTCGTACGTCGTTTTCTTGAACATTGTTGCCGAGGCGTCATGAACGGAGGGAACACAGCGAGTGGTGCCAGGTCATGACTCCGATGTCGTCGAGAACTAATAATCATTGTCATGGGAAACACAGAGGTGCCCTAATCGAGCAGGTTGGAGCGATTGAACGGACAAACCACTCACAGAGAATACAGGAAGAACTGACAGTGACAGAACGCCAAGGGTTGAGGCCAATCCGGATAACAGGTTGCCGAGGAGGTGAATGAGATGGATGGTATTCAATTTCAATTTCTCAAGGCGTATAGTGCGATATAGTGGCAAGCCCAAAGACCAAGCCCATCGTGTGTCAGGAACATGACGACTATGGCTGAGAAGAGAAAGCAGTCATTTTTCAATAATGGGATTTAAATCGAGGGTGATATTCTCATCCTTTGTATTGGATGTGTAGTAGATGCAGACAGGGATCGCCAAATTCCCATACGACCTCACCACCAGATTCGGATCGCAGACTTGTAATTGCGATTGCGACTGCGACTGCCCAACGGGCTCTTGCAACCCTCCGCGTCCAAAAGGTACCTCTACCTTTTATCAAGATCGCCGCCTGCACCCTTGCCCTGGACCATGCAGATCCCACTCCTCCCCCTGCTTGCGCGCCGACACAACACGACACGAACACCCCCTTCGCATCCCACCCGTAATAAAAGCTCCCACAGCACAGCAGCTAGAACCAACAGCGGTTTTTAGCTGATGGTGACGACATCTGCCCTCACTGAAACCCTCCCTACGCGGCGCCGAGTCCACTGGGAAAGCCAAGAAAGCTGCAGGCGCCGGCGTGTTTTAGCCTCTTGGTATGTATGTGTGGGAGCACCGAAACGAGGGTCCATCTTTTTAATATTTGATTTTCAATTTTTCCTTTCTTTTCCAGTCTCTGTTGTTGGTTGGGCTTGTTTCTTTAGGCAGATTAGATTGATTACATACTGCTGCTTAGAAACAGCCCTGTGCCTCATCTCATGTCTATCATTTTGCTAGGGGGTTTCGTCACTGTGACTGCGTATGTGGATGTGGATAGCTTCGTCTTGTTGACCAGCAACAAGCTTGTAAATCGCTTACCTCAGGCAATCTCAAGTCGATCAGTTCTGCCTCTTCTGGCTCAATCAATTTCACCAAGTTCCTCTTCTGTAATCATTCTATTCTCTTTTGTCTTGCTCAATCTAACTGTGCACAATCTTGCACTTCATTCCTTTCACTTCGTTCCTTGTCTTTTACCTTTTTATTCCCGGTCGTATTCAATCCACTCATTCTCTATTGCCACAATCAAACGGCCACTTGACGCCCAACACTTTCTGTTTAACACCACCGCAACAACCTTCATTCACTCACTCACTCACTCTCTAGCCTTTAAGGCGCCTGGGCCTCGGATCGGTTTCTTCCCGCTCGACTTCGCAAGCGTGGAGCCTCCTTTGTCTGCTTAGCCTTGGCTGAAAGTGCTAGTCTTTCCATTTCCTTTTTGGTCTCACCCCCCTTCACTTCAGACGGGTGGATTGGGATTAGATCAGTACGTACCCAACCAGGGCTTCGCTGCCAGGTCGCAAAACTTCGCATACAATAACTCTATCCAACATTACCCTGGTCGTTTCCAAGGGCATTTTGACAGGGAGAAGTCTTTGGAAGACTATCGACAGAGGCAAGCTTTCTGTACAAACCCTACTATTCCCGTCATTCTGGACGAGAATTAAATATTCGATATTATCGACCACTCCCTCCCCCCTTCATCCGCCGCTATTCCCGAGCTCTTACACGCAGTGCCAGATTTGGTTTAGCCAAAGCACCCTCGTCTTCGTCCTTCCTTCCTTGTTTCCCATCCCGGTCGCTGCTGCCGCCGCCCCTCCACTAGAACGGACCCGGGACTACCGTGCTAGGTACAGATACCTACCTAGCTCTTACCTGATTTGACCACACCAGTCGCTCCTACCTGCACTCTGTTTCTACCCAGGAGTCGCTCCTTCACCTCCAGCCACGCATTCCAATAACTCTCACCACCTCCCCCCAACCTCTCTTCTAAACCTCTCCGCGATATCCATTTCTTTAGTTGGAGCTTGTTTCTGTCTTTTTACCCTTGTGGTGATTTTTTGGATTTTGGGGTTTCTTGGGACGATCATTGGAATCCTTGAGGTTTTGGGACCGGACCGTATCGTATCGTATCGTATCGTATCGTTCGTTGCTTGCACCGCAGTTGGACTTGGATGGATTGCTGGGAATCGTCGTCGACAAACGCTTGAGCTTCAACTTGTAGCTCTTGATTCATTCACCCCTTCGCTACCGACATTTATTGCAATCACACTTCGACACCATCATCATCATTGTTGACGAGTTCGAAATAACGCCATAATCGATATCGCCCTCGAACTTGATTACCGTCTTCGAGAACCCACCCCTCGCTTGGTCGTTTGGTCGTGTCACCTGCTTCGAGTCAGATCACTACCACGATACCGGTTGTCTTGCTCCGGTTTCGAGACGCTGCTTCACGCTGAAGCCCTGCCAGTAGTACTACACCCCACGACGTCCGACGTGTTATGGATTCGAGCATCTGAGAGCTTTCCGCGGCCCTGTTATGTTGTGATTAACTTGCTTCATCTCCGTCGCACCCGCATTCACATGCTCTCTTATTACCAGTTCCATTGGCAAAGGTGTGTTACAACTTCGGTCACGAGTTTGCCCTTCTGCCTGTCATGGAGTCATACTCGACCCCCCCTCAAATTAACAATTCCTAACCTCGAACTCGATCTAGTTTTTTGGACCAGACTCATAATCATCATGTTTCCGCTCTGTAGGAATACGCAGCCGGTGGGCGTGCTTTTCTTGTTAGCATCATCATGGGCATCTCTGGCCCTCGCGTCATTGCCACTCGAGTATTGTGCCAGCTTCAACACTGCCGAAACACCAAAGAGTATGTCGCTTTTTGAGCATTCATGATATTGTGGCCTAACATGATACCTCCAGATTCGAGTATCTACCAAACCAACGGCCTCTGCCATGATTTCTGCATTGACGACTACGCTTTCGCCATTACCCAAGAACAGCAATGTTGGTGTTCCAACTACGTCCCTTCAGAATCGTCGCAAGAGCAAAACTCGAAATGCAATATCCCCTGCCCTGCATGGCCCGACGAGAAATGCGGTGGCAAGGGTTTATTTGGATATGTGTCTCTTGGCAATGTCGAGCCATCTGGCACCCAGGGACCTTCTCCCTCAAAAACCAAAGTAAGTAGTATCCTGTGACATGGTAATGCTTCATGCGTGATTGCCTTCCATGCCGTGACCGGACAAGTGTCTGTCCGCCCAGCCTTCCACTTCCACTTGCAAATTATATGATCTTCATCCATTTCGACCCTCTTGCGGTTGGTAAGATATCACGGCTTAACACCCACCATCAGGAAAACCCAACCACCCAGGCGGTGTCCAAGGTGACAGAAACGGTACATAATACAGTGACACTGAAGCCATCATCCAAATCGACGTCTACTACGAAGCCAGAAAGCTCAACTGTATGCCTCATCTCAGCACGCATGCTATTCCGCCCTGGAAATCCGGTGATGTGACTAGTGAGGGTTTAGACGGACACTAACCAGTTCCTTAGACCGAAGAAGACGAGGAGACTTCAACCACTACCACCACGAGTACTACGACAACGACGACCTCGACGACCTCTACTGAGGAGGAGGAGACCACTACAGCAAGTGAGACAGACGAGGAACCCACATCTCTGGTGCAGACTGTTACTGCTGGGGGTGTGATCAGGACGGTCACTGTTGCACCGACACAGGAGACCGCAGGGACTCCGGCAAAAGAAAATGCTGAGGAGACTTCTGCAAACAGCGGACTCAACACCGGCCAGGTTGTCGGCATCGTCGTGGGCGTTATTGTTGCAGTTATAGGTGCCGCTGCCCTGGTCTTATTTTTGTGGTTCCGCCGCAAGAAGCAGCAGAATGAACAAGAGGCCTACCAGGACGACCCCAGCATTCGAGATAGCTCCTCGGGTATCGCCCAGCGGCCTGATATGAGCATGGCGGCCGGCTCACCTGCCTCGGCAGGCGCGGCTGGTAGCCGAAACAGTACTTTACAAGTTGACCCGCGAATGGATCCGTTCAAGCAGGGCTTGTATGTCCGAAGCGCCAGTCATGAGAGCATCAATACGCTGCGAGACGACCATGACTACTCAAGAAGGATCCAGTCGCCCAAGGTGCTACGAGCAACCAACCCCGATCCAACGCCGGAACCTTGAGCCGATGGGTTTCGGCAAATGGATTAATGAAGAATGTTCCACGATCGGACAAAAGACAAGGCCGCAAAGGCTCATGAAGTACACGAATCTCACTTTCTCCGACTCACATTTTCACAACCCCAGGGGTTTTGTTGCATTTCGAGATACCAGGAAGGCGTTGGCATTTTACAAAGGGGAACATTACATTAAGGGATGGACACGTTGCCCTAACAATGGAGCGGTCATGGTACGGTACATACATACATATAGGCAGTCATAAGCGGGCCGAGTATTCGAGTGTTGCTTTACATATCGCCACCGGCATGGTTACGAAGGTGGCCGCCGACTGTCTACTCTTCGATTCGGTTTTATATTTACGGCATTTAGACAACGGCGCCCTTGGATGAGCCAGTCATGATTTGATTGTTCCATGGGCATGGGTTGCAGCGGGAGCGTCTAGCGACGAATCACGCAGTTTGAAAGAGTTGCAGGAGCAATGAGTGCTTGCTTGGTCAAGGCCTGGATATAATGAGTAGGTCGTCGTTGTCTGCTTTGGGGTCTATTGCTTGGTACATAGAAGTAAGATAAAGATTGTGGAGGGATAGCGACCAAAAGTATACTTTTTTCTTGGTCTGGGAAGAGTCAGGATGTTTCCTGATTAGCGTTCCCCAAGGTAGTTGACAGTACAATTCAACCACTTATTAGCATGACAAAGGGGGCCTATGTGATTGTGATTTCAGTAACAAAAACATGCTTAGATGGCGGTGTGATTTGGACACCAAGTACCATGTGGCACATGATGTGTGAAGCGATACCTATGTTTCGTCCTGTCTCGCAAATAACGATTTGACGTCAGCGTAGCAATGAGTGAGTACAGATCTCGATAGCAAGCACGGAGCTGCTCCGTTTCCAACATGTTCAACATCTGATACTACGTTTAGACAGTTCCCTGTCACTGGAAGTTTATTCCAGTCTTCTATGCAAGAAAATGATACCGTCATTGGTTATAGGCTAGCAAAGTATTATTCGGTACACATGTAAATCTCGACACTTGTCAGTATCTCTCAGCCACCATTTCTGACATTGTGGCAGAACCTCCCCCTGAGCTAACCTGGAGCGAACGCGAAATTTACTCATGGAGAAGCAGAACGCCACTGTTGTACGGAGGCAATGACTCAATCATGCAAGGGAAACAAGGCTGTGAAAATACTCCATATGCCGGAAAGAGGTGATTGTTGAAGTTCTGAAACAAGCTATTTTAGGGCTGGGGAGGAGATAGAGTTTTCAGCGTTGGGCCTCGACTCGGCTAGGGGGTCAGTGAGGTAAACAAACAAGTTGTTTTACATAGTAAAAGAGTTGACGTTGGCAAATTGACACCAGGCATGATAATGATAAGCTTGGCTTGTGTCGTGGCAGAACCCGTATAAGCCTCTCAAAATGTTGTCGAGAATGTCTCGGCAAGCTCCTACTATACACGCTGCCATTGCAGAGACGTCCTGTCCTAATCATATTCTAGTTTACACTCTTCTCCAAAAACGACATGGGCAAGTTTGCTGCCCAAAGGGTATCTACATCCTATACACGCTATGCCAAACGCCAGCCTTCCCAAGACCAATTCATAACGATGTGGTTATGCAATGTTGCCATTATTTGTTGTTTGTACGTTTTCCGATGCCTCGACAAGACTGATTTTAAAGACGTTGGTAGGGCCAAAAATGCAGCCCTTGAATGTAACAATAGTGTGGTAAAAGCAATGACAATTGTGGTAGTAACGTAGCGAAGATGTATCTGTAATGCGAGACCGAAAGGAGCATAATAAGATAAAAGTCCTGATTAACGCCCGGAAAATGCGACCTGTTTGTGTCGTCGGTTCATGGTCCGTCGTCCTCTTCTGTGCGGGTTGTATATCCCTTGCTTGACCCTTGACTAAACTCGAATCTTTCCCTGCATTTTCGTTCTTTTGTCCGTACTCAAAACATGACGACCTTTCCCCCCTCAATACGGCTTCATTCATCGTCGGGGTCGCTTCTCGCGCTCGCTCGATAAGCCTCCAACTCCTTCCTCGCTTCTCCTCTTTCGTCCACGATCCTCTCGTCCATCGCGTCGATCTTCTGGTCGTAGTCCTCCTTCACGTTGCCCTCCGCGAGCTCTGCCGCTTCCGCTTCCGCTTCCACTTCCACCGCCGGTGCCAGGGCCAGTGGCACTGCCACTCCAGTCTTCACCACTGCGACCACTCTGACCATCGGCTCTATGTCGACCTTCACGTCCTTGTACAAGATCTCTTCCACCAGGTGGAGGGCCCATCGGCTCACGTGGGGCACCACTCTGATCTCTTGTCGACCGCCTAGATTCTCGTTCTTCCCTGCCGCTCTCGCCAGCTCCCGATCGGCGTTCCCGGTATTCGCGGTGTTCTTTGCCTTCCCGCTCCCGACCTGGGCTCCGTTCCCGATCACGCTCTCGACTACCTCGACGTGAGCTTCGATTGGATCGACTGTCACGGTCGCGACGACCCCTTTCATGTTCACCGCGGCCCGAATTTTCTTCTCCATTGGCAGGCGCTCGGCTTGACGACTCGTTTCTGACAGGATCTTGTCGTTCCTGAACAGGTGTAGTAGTGGGTGAACCTCCAGTCAACACCTGAGCGTCCGAGTTACCGAGGGTTTGGCGTGTTTGGTTCCTTCGTCCGCTGCTGCTTCGGCTCATATCAGGCATGTTGGCCTGCGCTTGCTGCAGCGTGCTGTTGATGCCTGCAAGCTGTCTTCGGCCACCACCGTTTCGAACACGCTCGTTCGAAGAAGCTGGTCCCGTGGGCACGTTTGAATCACCTGCCGGTGATCCTGAGTAGCCTCCAGGTGTTTGTCTCGGCCCTGGGCCAGGACCACGATCAGGAGTGTTGGTTCCAGGCATCGACTGGCGACCATGGCTGTGGTTATGGCTATGACCATGAGGTGGTGGCCCTGGAGGGGGAGGGGGAGGTAGAGAGCCACCGCCAATCTGGGCAAGACGTTCGGGATGAACTCCTGAAGGTGTTGCATTGGTCGACGCAGGAGAAGGCATGCCTTGACCAGGGCCAGCGTTCCTGACTCTGCCCTGGGGACCACCGCCAGGTGTGCTAGAAGGCGTGACTGGCCCAGTGTTTTGCTCATAGCCACCCCGTCGTCCTCTGGCTGATGACGGACCAGTTGGAGGGGCTCGATCTGGCGTGGGTGGGCGTTCGGCCTCAGGCCCAGTAAATCGGTTGTCGAGTCGACCTGGTAGGGCTTGTGGCCCTCCATGGCCTCTTGCCGAGCCTCGTCCGCGGGCTCTCGGCCCATACGGGATATCGGCAACATTCTGAATAGGATTGAGCCGCCCGTATGAATCGTCCTGGTGAGGTGGCTTGTGGTCAGGCTCTGGGCCGCGCGAAGGGGTACCGTGGAAACTGGAGGCGTCACGACCCTTGGGCGCAGGAGCTCGCTCATTGTCACGGTCCACTGGTCTCTCACCACGGTAGTTACCTGGCACTGGCGAACGTTCTCGCGGGTCTCTACCAGCAGCTCGATGATCCAAAGGATAGTTGTTGCGATCATGTCGATCATCACGGCCGCCTTCTTGCTGGCTACCCTCATGCCCATAACGACCGCCTCGTCGAGGGGATTGAACACGGGAACTGTGTTCCCTTCCTTCGTTCCTAGGAGGACGCGATGGTGTACTGTCCCTGTTCTCCATCAAAGCCGCCCGTTCTGGGTTGATTGCATCCATCGGCTCGACTGGGGCGTTCTTACGGCCCCTTGTAGGCCGATCGGTATCAGGTGCGCGAGTGCGCTCATTGTCCTGGGCAAGCAGGGCGGCTCTTTCTGGGTTGATATGTGGTTCAGGTGCTTCGACAGCCGCAGCGGGTGCTGTAGGCGCTGGAGCCGGCGATTCATTCAAGCGACCATGTTCGTGGCCTCTGGAGCTTCTAGCATCTCTGGGCCGTTCCCGCTCATGATCGCCGCGACGCGCTGGCGCATCAGGCCGAGCTAATTCTCGACCATGCTCCTGTGTTCTTCTGTCAGAAAAGTCGCGCGGACGTTCAGGGCGAGCAGGATCGAAAGATCGAGTATCGCGCTGTTCCCGGTTGTCGCGAGGCTCCCTAGGTTCTCGCTGGTGACTAGGATCGCGAGTTTCCCGGGGTTCCCTTGTGTCTCTAGCACGTGCATCACGCGGCTCTTTTCCATCGCGGCGTTCATGTCCCCGAGGTTGGTTAAATCGATCGGGAGTATAGTGCGCGGGAATAGGCACATCCGGTCGACTTGGGAGTGTGTGAGGTGGGCGTTCAGGAAGCGTATTTGGTCGAGAATCATGCTTCGTACCAGCGCTGCCTCCAGAATTGGCATTCGATGAGCGAGGACCTGATGGTGTCGAATCGCGTTTGTTTGGTTTTTGAGACGATTCTGGTTTGGCTGGCAATAAGTCCTTTGCAGGAGCTGAAGCCTTTGTCGAAGAATCGGATGCCGAGTTCTTGGACTCTTTAGCATCCTTAACCTCTCCATCTTCCTCCTCGGCGGCATTCTGTTTCCCTCTTGATGGCCTTGAAACATGTTAGACTTTGTATATTTTCATCGATATGGTAACTTACTTGGCATGACCGGGGTTGAATTCAGGCGCCGTTGCACGTAAATTAGATGACTTATCTGCCTCATTTTGAGCAGGTCCAGCCTATATACTGTCAGTAATGCGCGAAAGTCTCTAGCAGGGGGGAAACTTACACCACCGGGGCGGAAAGCCTGAACCATAACCCATTTGGATTTCCTCCTCTGAAGTTCCGACATTGCACCCTGCGCAGCGACTGACAAATCGACACGCCCACCAATCTCGCTGTCTGGAGATGGTTTGGAAGCGCTTTCTTGCTTCGTGATGGTCTGAAGAAGAGAAGAAAACTTGGTTGCCATGAAGTCGATGGCGGGAAAGAAATCCAGTACAGCCTTGAGGACTGTAATGGCATTTCGGATATGCATCCATTCCGTACCTTCCAGACAAGAGCGAAGTGCGCTGTTGAGATTCTTGTGCCAGCGGAAGAGTAGATCCCGGAATTGTTCGTGTTCCACAAACGTCAATGGCTTTCCATTATCATCGAAAGTCAAGGCGAATCCGAGGCGAGGTTGATCGCTTGGTCCTTTACCTTCCTTCTCATATGCACCCAACCTAGGCTGGTCCTTGGACTTATCCTTTTCGTTTGGAACGGGTGCATTTTTGTGCCATCGTGACAGGTCCTCCAGAATGAGTTTCAAGAAGCGGCCAAGATACTCTGCCTCCATGACAGTAGACGTGAAAATAAGAGATCTCAGGCGGTTTGCGTTGAATAGACGATCGTAAAGCGACATCAACTGGAAGCCCGGAGCATTCCACTCGTGGAGTGCTTTGATGAACCTGTAAGTATATTCGGCGTCGGCTTTGGATAGAAGCATGCGAGGGAGGAAGCATTGCTCAAGCAATGCATCAGATATGCTGTCTGGCTTAGCTCGAGGTTCTGGGAAAGATGACTGGAATTGTTTGCTCAAGTAGAACTTCCACTTTGCCTGTCGCAGCAGATGTTCACCGCATTCTTCGGAAAGACCGATTTGGAGCTGCATAAGCTCCTTTCTTTTTTCCACTTTGCGTTCTTGTCCTCGTCTTGACATGTCACTGCGATCTCGAGAAACGGCAACTTCCTCCGTTCTAAGGCGTTCCTTTTCTTGTCTGTAGATCTTGTCGGGGCAGTAGAGATCTCCCAGCTGAAGAGCCCAGAAAGTCACATAGAGATCTGGGGTGATCTTCTGCCAGGTCTCGGGGCGAGCAGCATCTTGGATGGTTTCCACAATAGGCTGCAGTGCCGCCCTGACAAGAGAAGGATCGTCCGACTTCTGTGATTGTGGCTGATTAGTTGATGAGTTGAGTAGCGTTGAGCTTCGAACACCCACCTGTTCGTCTGCTTGCGATGTTTCTTGACTGGGTGTTTCGTTGCCGCCATTTGCGACGGGTGTGTCAGACATAGAGATATCCCCTTCCTTGTCTGCAGCCTGGACCTTTTCCTTTGTTTCCTCGGGCTTCTTCGGTTTCCAAGGGAACATACGATGGGCAAGACTGGTCCTGCCTATCAAGAATGCCAGGCTGACATCCAAGCCATAAGAGTGAATCAATTCAGGGATAGAAGGAACAAGGTCGTCGAAGCCAGTCGGGTCTAGATTGCTCCAAAGTAGGTCCAAGTACTGAATCAGAATTCGGTGCGAGTCATCAATAATCGAGGACAAATACTTGATATGCGCTTCATCTTCTGGCACCTGGAAAAGTGCTGCTTGTCGGTATTGTGTCAGGTTAACCAGGAGCTGCGCAGCAAGCTTCGAGTTTGTCAAGGCTTGAATGAGTCGTTTCGAACTCTTGATGTTTTCGAATCGCTTATCCTGTCCACGAATTAGAGTGTGGCGTCGCAGGTATTCACCTCCAGCCATGGACAAGACTTGATGGTCTGTGAAATCAACCGAATCCACGATGCCGCCCATAGAAGTAATGAGCTCTTTCAAGATGATCAAATCGGTGGAATTGCCCTTGATTAGCTGATCATTGACATATTGGAGAACAGGCGTAGCGTTCAGAACCGTATATCGCCTAAAGACTTTGCCAGAGAATCTCGACAAGGCCTGTAGCCACTTGCTGGTGGTAAGGGCATGTTCAGCTTGCGTACGGCTTCTCGACTTGCCCAGAGAGCTCATCAGAGACCAAACAAGCACATCATAAGACAATTCTGTGAAGTACTTGGCGCATTCCACGAAAGCCTCGATCAGGTTTGGGTAAGATTCAAGCTGCTCGAATGCAACCCTGAATACAATACCAGGAGATGAGTAGCTGGTTTTGGCGAGTTGCTTGGCCATTTCGCTCAGATTTGTAAGGGAGACACGTTTCATGGTGCCCCGGGTCTCTGATGTGGCCTTTGCGAACGCTGCTTTCATGGCCGGCAGTCGAGAAATTTGACCCTCAAACCACTCAGCATAGATGGAGTAGCGAGTTGTCATGGGATAGTGCTTGAGAAGCTCCCATATCGCGTTGACAGCAGAAGCATTGGCCTTGGTATGACTCAAAGCTGGTACCAATAATCTTCGGAGCAGGTCGTGCCAGCGGGTTAGGTTGTGCTCTGATTTATCCTCGGCGAGACTCTTGGCTCCGATTCTTGCTAGCTTGGTCAGGAGAGCCTCATCTTTACCGATATTAACACCGGAAAGGTTGAGCAACGTCCCGCAAAGAGTAAAGATATCGTCCACGGTCTGGCAAACAGGAATGTTGTCCGCCCATTCGTCCCAGTAATATCGATAGTTTTGCGATTCATTGGTGTCGATCTTGTCGGGGAAAGGCCATCTCAGTGATTTTCGAGTTGTTAATCTGCTCAAACGAATACTGCCTTTGGGAAGTCCGGACTGATCAAAATCAGGAACAAACTTTGTTGGACATCCAGGTTCGCCGACCACGATAGGGCGGCTGTCGTTAAAAACTTTGTCGACGCAATGATGGAGAATGCGATGAATTCGCTCGAGTACTTCGGGGAAGACCTCTGGTATCCATGGGAAGCGACCGAGAATAAACAACGACTCAGGGATAGCACCAATGGTCAGTAGCTGGGTAAGTAATGCTACCTTTTGCTCTAGTGGCTCAGGCAGTTTTGGCTTGTTGTCTGCCGTTTCTGCCGTAGCCTCCTTAGTGTCCGCTTCGGTCTTTTTGGGAAGTTCTCGTCGAGGAAGGCTAGGGCCGTTGGGATTGTCGTCGTCGCCTTGGGGTAAGACGCCAGCCATAAGAAGGGCATTCATGGGTCCACCTCGCGATGATCGCTCTTCCTCCTCAATCCTTTTCAGCTCCTTCTCACGAACATTTTCCATCTCTTCGTCGACTGGTGAGAGGTGGGGGTAAAGGTCAGTCAAAGAGATGAACCCAATCTTTATCAGAAGAGCGGCCAGGTAAAGAAGATTTGCGGGAAGTACATCTGACTCGTCTCGGGCGTCGGAATTATAGAAACGAAGCTTGAAGCCAAGCAACTGTGCGGCTGTTCGATTGCCTGGGGGCGGTAATGTTTGGGTTTCTTGCACCCATTGTCTCTCTATATCGGCGGCTGCATCATCGCCCTTGGCTCCATTGGTAAGAGTAAGTTGCTGAGAATCGGAGTCAGCAACTTGTCGACCACCTAATTCGAAGAAAGCCCCTATGTGAGCTTCGCGAGCTCGGCTCCAGAAGGCGAGATCTCGGGCCTGCTTCTTCTCTTCTAAAAGCTTTTCATCCTCTTCTGTTGTTGTCCATTGTGAGTAACCCGGGGTGGCCCATAATGGCAGGCCGCCGACATAGACCGCAGCGCTGAATTTTAGATGCGAACGAGGCCACCAAGAGCTGACTCGCAGGAATTTGACAAAGAACTTGAACTGCTTGATGAGAACGGCAGCTGCAACATCAAGAGTTACATCCAACACTCGTCCGACATCGAGATCGAAAGTACCGATGAGTGCTTTAATTCGTTCGAATGTCTGCTCAGCCATTTCGGGAGGGGGAGGTGCTACGCTGCTTGTCGTAAACAGCTCAGTTATGAGTTTCGAGTATCCTTCGGTTTCCTCGCGCAGCAGGTTGTAGTTGGCTTGTCGGTAAAGAAGGTTTGTTGCTTGCTTGATACCTAGCTTGACAAAGTTATCTCTGATAAGTCCCAACTGTTGCAGAATTTCGGCATCGAGCACCTGTCGCATCAAGTTCAGAGATACGCCAGTAGTCAACAGAAATTCGCGGAGGGGTGGCCTGTAAATGGCGGGCTCGTTGTCCATAACGATGGACAAAGAGTCAAGGAACAGAGTATGGGGAGCGAACGCGTATGAATCCTTAATGATCTCCGTCGTTTCGTCACCAAGGATTTCCTTGACGCAAGCACCTGCATCGGCTGACGATAGTCGGGCTTCGACGACCGCGTGGATGAATTCTTGGAATAAGCTCGACAGCTCTGTGATGTCGACATCGTCCCGCGACTGCTTTCCGTGCCGAATGATCTCACTCCGACCGCGCTCGGCCCAAGTACTAACCCGCTCATCCGTGAGGTTATCATAGCGATAGTTGGACCGGACTGGAGAGGGTGGTCGTACCATAGGTGGAGGCATGTACGCAGGTTTCTTAATCGCTGGTGGTGGTGGAGGAGGCGGTGGTGGAGCGTGGGAAGAAGAGCTGGGTCGTCGTTGCGTGGGTGAAGGGTTTGGTTGATGGTTGGGGGGAGCTCGACCGTGGCCTTGGGATGAATCGCGTCGGCTAGGACCACGAGGTCCTCTGCCGCGACCACGTCCCATGTTTTCGTCTCGATCGTGTTGGCCAAGCGTGGTATCTCCAGGTCGATGCGGAGAGGATCGACCTCCTTCAACCGAGTGGCGGTCGTTCCTCTTGCGTTTCGGGGCCATAGCTCTCGAGAATGAAGTCGTGACCGAGGGCGATTTACCGCATTAGATGGTTGCGTGATGTTGCGCTATTGAGAAAATAGTGTAGATCTCAAGGTCTGGGAGAGAGAAAGTGAGTGGGATGTTTCGGAAAGCACGGAGGGAGTGGCATTTGTTGCAGCTGATGTTGGCGGCGCAAATAGTAAGACTGACTTTTGACGACAAGGAGTTTCGCTCGGGTGGGGAAAGGTGATGGTCGCGACAAAGAGCTGACGGCCAAGTGAAAGACTTGAAAGAAAAAAAGCGGTAGAATACAAGAGCACGTTGAGTCTGCTGCTCTAGAGTGAGGAATTAGGCGAAGTCTGTAGTTCGCGGTGCAGCAGGTGAACCCAGTCGCGATGGCGTTGAGGAGAAAGGAATAGATTAGGTAGGACAATGCGAAGCTCAAGCCAAAGATGTCACGACGCATTGGCAGCCTTACCGGGGAAACGAGGCTGCCAACGCGCGCTGGCTGGCACCGGCAGGCACAGCGTAAATGCACGGACCACTTGCAAGCTCCAGAAGGAGATTCGGCTTCCGGTTGCACGTGACCGCGCAGCTGACTCCGTTGCCGGCGAATTCTTGCAGTAAAGCGAGCGACTGCTGTGGGACGCCAGCGAGAATTACGCCATTGCAGGACGAGTTTTCTCATCTAAACTTGCATTGAATCACTTCTTTTGGGTGAAACAAGCTGGAGACTACATTCAGCTAGCGGTCACCTATCCTTCGGACCCAATTTTTTGATATTTGAAAGATTTTTGGTTCCTAGCGGCTTCAATATCAATCCTGGACGACTAGGAGCGACCCCGGTCCGATCTGTTCTGTACACCACCTCTCACAACTATCGTGAGAACGCTTCAGTAAACTTCAAACAACTATGCCAGCTGCAACAATGGCTGGAACCACCAATGACAATGGCGAGTCTCACAAGCACTATGGTCAGTATTTACCTAAACTCACTGTTTGCCCTCATCACCACCCCTACATCTCATGCACCGTATTGAGTCAGTGTACATCCTTCTTGGTTTACAACCTCCTCTACATTATAAAAGATCAGTGGCTGAATACCTGTAAGAAAGAACGCAGTCGCAGCCTGAGAACCCGTTTGCCGCTCTCATCCCCGAGCAGCAGATGGCTATTATCCCAGAATTCACTCTTGAATCTGGAGTCACTCTGTATAACATCCCAGTCGCTTATACCACTCGTGGTAAGCTCAACGACGAGGGTAACAATGCCATGGTCATCTGCCATGCACTCACAGGAAGTGCCGATGTGAGCGACTGGTGGGGTCCTCTTCTCGGGGGTCCTGGCCGAGCTTTCGATACTTCAAGATTCTTTATTGTCTGCATGAACAGCCTGGGTAGTCCCTATGGTACTGCAAGCCCGGTGACGGCCAAGGACAATGACCCAAGCAAGGAACATTATGGGCCTGAGTTTCCCCTTACTACAATTCGCGATGATGTGAAGTAAGTTTTAGTCTGAAGAACTGGTAGTACCAGTTTATATGAAAAGCAGCTGTATTAACAAACGATAGCCTCCACAAGCTTCTCCTTGATGACCTCGGTGTAAAGCAGCTTGCTGCTGTTGTTGGAGGCTCTCTTGGTGGCATGTTCGTGCTCGAGTGGGCATATTTTGGAAAGGATTACATCCGTTGCATTGTTCCTATCGCAACCTCCAGCAGACACAGCGCTTGGGGTATCAGCTGGGGTGAGGCTCAACGCCAGAGCATATATGCTGACCCCAAGTACGATGATGGATACTATTCTTTCGATGATCCACCCTCGACCGGTCTGGGTGCGGCTCGTATGTCCGCTCTGCTTACCTATCGAAGTCGCAATTCCTTCGAGTCTAGATTTGGACGCAACATTCCCGATCCCTCAAAGGTTCAGACTATTGGGGGGAGACCACGCCCTTCGACTCCTTCTGAGGCGCATTTTCACATTCACAATGATGGCCATGTTGTAAAGCGCACATCTATATCTCGCCAGAACAGCACGACTGATGCTACTTCGGCTGCCCAGTCACCTGCTGTGCCCGACAACGTTGCGGATCCCCAGTTCCATGGGCCCAGCAATGGTAGCCTTACTGGAGGTGACCTGCCGCAGTCACACTATTTCTCAGCTCAGTCATATCTGCGATACCAGGGCCGAAAGTTCGTTAAGCGATTCGACAGCAACTGCTACATCGCTATGACTCGTAAACTGGACACGCATGACGTGTCACGCAACCGAGCAGACACTATTGCCGACGCACTAGCTATGATTCAGCAGCCCACACTCGTCCTGGGCATCGAGAGCGACGGTCTCTTTACGTTCGCCGAGCAGGAGGAGATTGCGCAGCACGTTCCCAACGCCCGCCTGGAACGTATTGATAGCCCCGAGGGCCATGATGCGTTCTTGCTGCAGTTCGAGCAAGTTAACAATTATGTACTTTCGTTCTTCAAAGAGGTTCTACCTGATATTATGTCCAAGGATGGTGCCGCCCCTGAGGAGTCCAGCGTTGGACAGCTTACCAAGTCAAGCACATTCGGTGAGGCTGAGGTTGAGGATATCACTGCCTGGTAATCTAAAATGGGTTCAAAGTCAAGAAAGCTCCTATCTGTCCTTTGTTGGGAAAGTATCTAGACAAATAAAAGTTACACTTTCAGGAGTTACTTATCTTTGGTGTGCTATCTTGTTACACTTTACTGTACGTTGCCAATCTGCACCAACTTTTATACGTGCGGTTCATCTCGTCACAAAAGCAAATGATTGGACTATTGTGTGAAGTCCTCGAGATACCTCTTTATCGGGTAAACTCGACCTTTAACTTAATCCACTAATTTGGAGGATGCTACCGATACTTCCAGCGTCATACTTTATTCCACCTTCTAGAAATTACCGCCTCGTTTGGTAGTTTAAATTATTGCTTCTATTCTTTCGATCAAATCGAGAGCCTCTGGGGTGTTAGATTGTCATGTTCCCCTGCTAACCCTACAGCGAGACATCTTTAATCACTACAAATCATCTTAGGAACAAAACAACAGAATAGTGATCATCATAAAGACAATGAATTACATAAATAACCTCTTTGTTTGGAAAAATTCCACTGGACTGATTCATGGTAGACCAGGTCAGGTTCTCGAATTAATGTTCGCCCACTCATATTCCTCGATACCAATATAGAGTATTTGAAGAATACGTTTTCTGTAACAGATTACGAAGGGCCCCCGAGAGCCACTGCGAGTATTTGCCCAAGGTAGCTAGCCAATGGTTGTTGTCCTTTACCTAAACTCATATCGAAGATTGGTATCGATCCCACACATGAGCATGAGGCTGACTCTCGACAAAACACGAACATACCCAACAAGTTGACAGAATCTAAGTAGTATGTACGTGTTATAACAAACGACAAATTTGCTGGCTCTTAGATTAATATACATAATAGACTGATATAGGGGAGTGAAAACAAGTCACAACGTTATAGCCATGCTCGAATTAAACATCGTGTGTCTGACGGCTTACGCCAGATGGAGGATTACAAATGAAGAGATAACGAAATGAACAAAACAAGGTCGTTGGGCTTCCTGCCTTACCTTCTCGGTGCTAGGGAGAGTCAAGAATGGTGGCCAAGACTTAGGCCTAAACACCAACTCTTCTTTGCTATATGCTGGTAAGAGGAGTATACTGGGGCGATCATATCCGAAAGCGTTACAGGATCTAAGAATAGTCTGAATTATATATTATTGGCTCAATATCCCTTTTCTGCCATTCATTTTATACAAGTCGCGCCTGTTTTCCTTGGCCGAAAGACGTCGACTTGCCTTGGTTGTTGAACTGTCTAGATCTCGACTGTGAACAGTGGGGTTCAATCAGTCGATACTCTCGATGACCACAGCGACCAAGTACTCTTACTTACCAGAGTTATTATCTAAAACTTTGGGATAATACTGGTTTGGGAACAAGATGATCTATACTTGCGGCGCTGAACCATGTTGCCATCTGGCGCCACGCTACATCATACCTTCGTTGCAAACCACGCTTCGGGTATTCACAATGCCAATTCTAATTATCGATTTCCTGTTTCTTACATATTGTTTAAAGCCACCAAGGGCTAAACGCTTAGCACAGAGAACGCTTGTGTTTTGGGTGCTTCAGAATGGTGGTGACTGTCAACAACACCAGCGAGCTTACCGTACTTGAGTGACATGCTTGGAATGTGGATAGACGAAAGCAGTAGAAATTCGGGTGCACTTACTACGTAAAAAAAGCCAACAATAACAGATGGACCTCGCTTAACATCTGATCATTCTCCCTCTGGAGAAGTTTGCATGTAAGCGGCCGTTCTGGGTTGATAGCTACACCTCCAAGCTGTGACCGTTGGATTGTTTATTTCTGTACTATGTATGTAGGATACCACCACTGGCTTCGGCTCGTGTTTCAGTAAGGATAGGAGGCGAAGTGGTCAGGATATTGAAAGTCTCATCTACCTAGGCCTCATGGTAGGATGGCATGGGGTGTTATTGCCAGGCCACTGAAGCGAGGCGTTGAGTTTGATGATGCGATGACTGGCGAACGCCGGAATACGAAGAGGACAGTACCATGTATCCCATATCTTATTCAGCTTTGGACAGGCATAAATCTGTTTTGTGTAGACGGCTCCAGGACATCTTGATAACTCGAGTAGAGTCACTTATCACTGATTCATGAGGAAAACCATCATAAATTACCCTGGCTTGACAACTCTGCTCTGTGCCCTGTGCTTCTAAAATTTTCGAAAAGGCAAGACTTACTCGCATGCCAAGTTTTCATAGACTGTGTGTCTCCATTCGGATGTGTTAACTGACGTGTATGTAGGGAGCTTCCCGTGAATCCACTGGTATCATTTGGCCAGGGTTCCGCTGCAGTGTCACCCCGAGCCTCCTCTCTTATAGCTCCATTTGTTGAATCATTACCAACTAAGGTGAGTGAGGTATTGCAACAGAACGTGATGTCCTTGGCCAAGTAAAGCAAACACACGTGGGGAACCTATTGGCTTGTGAGATGATGGTCCCCTGTCGTAATTTTTTTTTGGAGAAGCAGCTGAGAGAGATGCTAATGAGACAAGAGGGAACTCAAGCGTTCTACTGGCCCAACACGGTCTCTACACCGAGATGACGGCGACCTCAAGCACATGTAACTGAGGTAACGCTTTCTAGCGGCAAGCGTCGCAGATTGACAAGATTAGCAAATGTATCCAGGCACAAGCTGACCCCGTAATACGTAAATTTTAATACATATCAGGCGAGCGAGCCATTATCCTCACCGGGCTGGGACGGACCCATGGCGTGGCAAGCTTGAGAATGCGGCTAGAAGCATTGTCGAAAGGTGAGATAGTGGAGACAATTCATATCACGACGGAAACGGTCTCTGGCAATGAATCAGAAACTCCGTACCCCCGCTGCTAACACTAACGGGAAGAGAGGAACAGCTGTTTCACCTGTGAATAGGTAGTCATGCATATGTTGTCGCAGTGAAGCGAGCCTGTGCTGCCATTCATTACTTGACGCGACAGCCCAAGACAAAGACGACGCCGTGCACGACCCCAGTCAGGCCGGAACCATAAGAGATAAAAACAATCCACAGCAGCTGGGTGTTTACGTACGAAAAAGTACATACGCCCGCTTCGCCGGTGCTTTTTTGTCTGAAGCACCTATGAGAGTTATGGCTTTGAAGAGCGCGTGACGGTTGAGATTGGATTGTGATCTTGATTACGGTGGTAGACACGGAGAGGGGAAGTCAAAAGATGCTGTGTAAAACAAAACAGCCCAAGCGAGCGAGTCTTTGCCGATCATTTGCAAGCCGTCGTCATCGATGCAATGCACCAAAATAAACAGCTTCTTTAGGCCCTGATCTGTACGAAACGTACGGCAAGTTCGATCCGGATAAAAGGTATATCGGAGGGTGCATAAATCCCCGTATATACCGCAAAATAGTGCGTATTTCCTATCGCTAGGGCTATACCTAATAGGTCTTAGTCGATTAATAGATAAAGAAGGCAGTCTAGATAAGGGGAAAGGGGTTAAATATAGCTGCTAAAGAGGTAAGGTTAAACTTATAACAGTTTTCGCTGGCCTATATATATTAAATCTGTCCCCTTTAAAACTAATATGTCTTTTAATCTGTCTTAAGACCTAATGCTGCTGCCGCTACGGCCGACAATTAAAAATAAAGCCTCTTATAATATTATAGAAAGTGGCAATAATAAATTAAGTGGTAATAAGAATATACCTTTATCTTCTTAAAGTAATAGTTAATATCTTAGTATATAATAGAGGAGTTAAGAGAGGCATTAGTAAATAAGGAGGGATATAAGAAACCCTTTAATAAGGCTATAGTAGACTAATAAGTAAATATTTTTTCTATTAAATCACTATAGTATAATAAGGTTAGCTAAAGACCTTAAAATCGAAAAGCTATTAATTTTAAGGGAAATATATAAAAAACTGGCCTTTTTATTAATAGATAGGTTTACCTTAATAGCCTTTAACTAAATAAGGGTTTAACGGAAGATCTTTAAGCTATTAAGGAAATAGAAGGCGTTTATGCCGATCGTTAAAGCCTTTAGTACCTTATACAATTATAATACCGGTTATATATAGACTATATCTAAAAACTAGGCGAAATAGGACATAAGGTTTAGCGCCTAATTAGTTAGCATTAGGGCTAAAGGTCTATAATAGATAGACCTATATAAGTGTACTTTTATAGGTAAAAAAGAGGTTAAACTTACTGCTATAAAGACTACTAATAATGCCGGTCTAATAAGGCTATAAGGGATTAAGTATATTTAAGAGGAAGATAATCCTATTAATTATTAGTTAACTGTTAATAGTAGTAGCTAAAAGGAGTTTTTTTAGTTAATAACCCCTTCCCTACCGGCTTTAGTGTTAGTAATGCCGTCCTTAATAACCCCCTTATAGCCACTATTATAACGGTAAAGGGATAAGTCCTTTAAGTCCTTATTGACGCCATTATAGGTTAAAAGACTATATTATAGCTTTACTGTCGGCTAAAGTAGGATAAAGATAATAGAGAGGGCTATAAATGCTATCCTTGCCAGTTAGTAAAGCTTTAGGCGCTTAATTGGCGCTAATAACATTTAATATACTATAAAAGATATTTAGGAAAGGTTTTTAATAGTAAGGATAGAAAAGTAAGTTAAGACTTTTATTAGTTAGGTTTTAGAGGATAAAATATATACTATATATTATAATAGCCTTAATAATAAGCTTAAAACCTAACTCTTTAAGTGGAAAATGGCTAATTAAACTGAATATATATAGTATATGCCTTTTATAACTCTAGCGACAATAGTAAATAAGATAGATAGTATTTTTAACTAATAGAATAAAATATATAAGTTTATTTTCCCTTAATGCTATCTATAGGGCTAAAAATATAAAGTATTAATATAAATATAATATTAAAAAAGGAAGGATTTTAATGTTAAAGCTAAAATTAGTAGAGGGGTTAAAGATAGCCTATAGGCTATAGCTACTGTATAGAATCTATTGGCCTAAAAGTTAATATAGAAGTAGCTATTTTACTTTTTTTTATACTATAATATAGGGATAGCTTTAAATTTACTAAAAACTTAGAATTATATTAATTAGCCCTTAATAGTATAGTATAAAAAAATTAGGATTTTCTATAATATTTTATAATTTTTAATTATATTTTAAAAGTTTTCTTTAATTTAACTATTCCCTATACTAATATAACCACTTAGGCGGCCCCCTATAACAGCTAGCTACCTCTCTATACTTAAGCCTTAGACCTATAATTCTTAATAAACTAATAATAATTAGCCCTAATAGCTACTATATTTTATAATACCTTAATTTATAACTATACTATAGCTACCTATATAATATATATAT
>JAJJWO010000282.1:0-63100 GCA_021655895.1 Fusarium sp. NRRL 66739
TTCCTACTGGGCTGCCCTGATCTCGTCTTATAGGATATATTACATTAGAATTACTCCTCAACCTTTATTCTGCATTCCACCGAACTGGGCCTCTGCCTGCTTCTCTTGGGGTTCTTGGTAGAGTTGCTCCTCCAAAGATTTGATGTGTGCAAGCAATGCCTCCTGCTCGGGACCATCAAGTGGTCACTGTACATCAGAAGACATGGCTGAGGGTTGACTCTGCCCGGTTTCAGTCCCGTCTTAAGGTATATGGTCCAAGAAAGGATCGTCCGCCAGATCTTAGGACAGGATAGGACGCTAGGTGTCTTAATCAAGCTCTGTGGAGCATGGTTAAGTGACGGCAGATTCTTAGTCAAGGTTCTATTAAAGATCCTGTTAAACGGAGTCTTCAAACTAAACTAGCTCACCCTAGACGCTCACACGCCCGATCTCGCAGACTTCTTTCGACAGCCTCATCAATGTCCCACTGGCTAAACCGAACACCCAATCCGACATCTGGTTAGCCTTGTTGCCGCATATACTACCCACAGCTCGGTCAGACCAGACCAGGAAACAACGCAACATCATAACACGTCTCGCCGTCTGCCGGAAGGTCTCACACATGACACTCCCTCCACTTGCGGGGTGGGTGAGAAGAGCCTTTGGAAGTTCGAGGTTAATAGGTGTCTGGAGGTAATATAGGTCAAACCAGCTCAGGAATACCCCCACCAGTTTAGCCGAACCAAATACTGCTTCATAGCAGGAAAGGTATAAAGAATAGCCAGCAAGGAAGATACTTCCATATTAAGTTGCCTAAATATATGACATATATCCTTTTTAATATATAGAATAGCCTCTAGAGTGATGACCCAGAGTTAATATAAGCTGGCCCTGTTCTTATATAAAGCTCTATATATCTAAGAAGCCTATATTCTCAAGATAGATATTACAATCCAGATAGACTTCAGGTTTATATATCTACTTCTTAATTTCTTCAATCACCTTTACTATACCTTAAGAGGAGTGAGTAATAGCAGCTAGTGTAATATCTATAGTTGACGAGGTTCAGGCCTAGACCTTCCAACAGGACCGGAAGAATCGGTAAAGTAACCGAAGCTTATGAGGGATAGTGCGTTTTCGAACGTACACTGGACGGCGCTGGCGGTGTCATTATACGGTGTCATAAGACCGTAGCAAGCTGCAGCAATAAGGATCATAGAAAAGAGCAGGATAATAAGTATAGGTGTGCAACAACATGGGTGGAAGGATAGGAAAGAGAATCTGCGTCCACCACCGACGCCATCGACTGAAGCAAGTCCAGCGCTGGTCTTGCAGTTGTGATAAGTGTAGTTATATGTTTTGTTGGTCGTCTACGAGTTGTTTTGAGTTAGATGTGCGCCGGAGGTCGAGGTCACAATGTAGGGGCTCGGGGCATCGTCGCGTGCAGGAATAGGTCGCTGGTGTCTTGTTCAACGGTGGAAGGGGATGCTTGAGAGGAAACAGATGCCCGGCAATATGTGGCTCTGGAACAGCCACCGCGAGACTGTGACGGGTTATATGGGTTGAGCAAGAGGGTTGTTTTGTTCAGACATCGTGGATTGAAGGGAAGCAAACTGAACAAAAGAATGTACAAGAGTTTTGAGATAGATGGGATCAGAAGAGTAGAAGTTTATCCATTTGCCCTTTCGCAGCACGATTATGAGTATTGGTAATATCCTGTCAACTTTGGTCTTTAACTCAATACTCACTCCCGCCTTCATCTTTCCGGGCATTACATTATAAAGTGCGACAATCACAATTAACGTTATATCTTCCTTAGAACTGGAACTAGACGACTCATATCTCTAATCGGTCCAAGAACAGTGCATCTCGTATTGCATCAAGAAGTGTCAAATTATACTGAGACAAGCACAGGGGCAGCCATAACGATGATATTGAGAAGTTAGAGGGAGGCTATTGCTTCACTAAAGTCGTTACTAGGTACAGCTCTACCAACAGAACAAAGAATACTGATCACTGCCGTAACCACCATGTGACTGGAATGTTTGGTTCAGACTCTTCTGACTTTATACCGGAAGTATTTAAATCAGTTTCCCTTAGCCTGCCCAATCCGCTTTCGTTTTTCCAACCTTTTTGCACGATATGCCTTGTACAACTAGTACTTCTCCTTGGGCTGTCTACGGCCCCTGGCTAGTATAATATCAATTAATATTAGCATAAGGTTATCGAAAATAATCTAGGCGCTCTATCAGCTAACACTTACTTTACAGGATGTTCCACCTTAAATCAGTTCAAGGTATAGGGGCACCCAGCGCTACAGCAGCGCATACTGCAGAGCACTTCCCAAAAGCAGCATTGCAGGCGATAATCGATGCCGGAGCTGTAGCTCCTGAAGTAGCTCCCCAAGTAAATCCAGCTGCGCCGTAGCATGCCATAACGATGGAGGCACAGCCAGCTTGGCAGGCTCCGTACGCAAGAGGACCGGCGGAGGCGGTGGCCAAGAGAGCAGTAGTGGTGGCGATAGTGAAGGAACACTTCATCTTTGTATATGATTATCTTGATGGGGTAGCTTTGGAATTGTAACTGTGGCTGACTCTGACGTTTAGAGAGAATGATACTGGAGAGTGAATTTGAGGGATTATTGTTATTGAGTTGTATTTTCTCATGGTTAGAAAGGAGGACTTATATAGCCATAGAGAATAAGGAAGGCCGGCCTCTCTCTGCCCCCCTCTCTTTGGTGAGGGGATGGTAGGCCTCCTGCATCAACCCAAAGTTTTGCAAGAAAACCAATCACGTCCTCACCTAAAGTTTCTTTCCGTCATTATTCTGCAGCCTTCAAAGTGGCAATATATTTCAACTCGTCACAGCAGAATGCCTGATAACGACTGATAAGGATGTTACTACTTCATGACTTGAGACCATAGGAGTGAGGGTGGTATATCGTAACCCTGGACCCGTGACAAGCAAGCATCGTTGGCAATGAAGTCGATGCGTGGAAGATGGATGCACTGGCCATTGTTTGATACAGTATCCTTCCATGGCCAGTGACTTCAGGCTCCATCGCCGCGCACTTGTCACTGTTCAAGACCTTGGATCTCACGAAAAGCATCACGGGGTTGAGGGTGCTGGCTAAGAACAACACGGAGCAATTGTGCCCACATCCGCAGCCCATGATCCCCCACGACACGCGACATGTTGTGTTAGTCATGCATCGGGTCAAAGACATGGATCGAGGGATCTGTTTCTCGATCCACCATTACAAGACATTCTGTTATCCAGCCAGAAACTATAGTGCACCACTTGATCTCGGATAACTGTGATAAATGACAACCATCTCAGCAACTGCAATTGTCCCTTATACGCAAGTCTTGATAGCACGCAAAGGGGAGACTTTCTAGTACATACGACCATACCTACCAGAAAACACGGGATCCCGTCCGCTCTCCCATAGTTAAGCTGGTAAGGGGCGGATTAGTAGTTGGGTCGGTGACGACCAGCGAATCCCCGCTGTTGTATGTTTTTGTTGACCATACCTTTTTGCAATTTGCTGGGCGGTATTTCGCCATGGAGGATTGTCCGAGTCACAGGGTGAGTCAGACGGCATATAGTCGATCAGATATTGCACCCACTGAGACAGTTTGTATTTGTGCAGAATCCCTTGGATTTAGTCTGCAAATAGGTGGTTGCTTGCCTAGTTTTCCTATGTAGTGACGCGTTTTTTGCAATCTATCGCGTTTGTGCGCTGGCAACCCGTTCCACGATGGCGCCTAGTTGACTTGTTTCTCTCGATGGCAATGGACAACTGGCAAGGCTGAACAACAAAGGGCAGAGGCTTCGGCATAACACAAACGGTGAGGGCAGATTACTCACCCTTCCAATACTCATGAGATCACGGTCAGTACTATAATCTAATTGCCCACAAAAGAAGGAACCCTAGATAGAGGTCGTCTAAAATGTAACAATCTTCTCATATTCCTACTGAAATGGCTATCGCTCGCTAATTACTATTCTTTCCTATATTGATGGGGGCTTGCAAGATGTCAAGGTCGAAATATGACAAAAACAAACCTTTCAATGAGGCTCAAACACTTGCAGGGCTGACACAGGAAGAAGCTCCGTCCATCTAGCTGAGGGCACTGCGGATAACACAGTCAAGGAGGAGGCAACCCAGCATGACCCATTAGAGGAGGAGAAGGAATATGAAAACTACCGCCAGGAGCTCAAGGTGATGGATACGGATAAGCTCATGCACGAGAGGGTCAAGGCCCGTTTTGAAAAAGAGGAGCATCGAGCCCGTGTCAACAATGCCTACGTACGCGTATATCGCCGCGTATAATGAGAGTTGGTCGAGGATCGAAAGCCTTAAAAAGAAGCCGGGTAACGTGTAGGCTTGTCTAAGCTTTCTTTTGGGTCTTTTGATTTGGGGGTGTAGGTGCATGATGGGACGTCTGGCTACAAGGTTATCAGGTGTATCATAAACCTATTCTCATCTCCTCATGTCATTGCTCAGTGGAGACCCGGTGTGTTTACCGATAATCCAGAGGCGAATAAAATGCTGAGAAATACATAAATCGTGGATTTATTGTCATGACCTACTAGAAAAGCTAGTTCTAATCGTTGTTATCCTTCGTAGTCGCTGAGCTCCGGCCAAGAAGCGGCTTAAGACTTAATAGATAGTTACACCGATCATAGGGAGCATTGATTCAAATTCCTACCCTAATCCTCATCTTTCTTCTCAATTGACCATAGCCTGTTAAACCAACTGCCATCATTCCTAGCTAACTCCAATGGACAGCCAGTCTCCACGACTCGGCCTCGATCTAAGATTACTACAGAGTCAAAGTATTCTACGACTATGTTGAGCCTGTGAGCCACCATGACAATGGTATAGTCAGAGAACTCTTGTGTAATGATTTCTTGCATAAGATTGTCTGTTGTACTGTCCACGCTAGAGCTGACCTCATCCAGCAGGAGGACACCTCCAGCATTGGGACTAGAACGTCGTTTAACTCTACGGCGTAGAAGAGCACGACCAAGACTGAAGAGCTGTTTCTGACCAGCGCTCAGCTCGTCTGCTCTCATGCCGGCGTGGACTGTACCGCGATCGTTGGCGAACCTTTCCAGCCGAACATGTTCGAGTACTGCGAGACATTCCATATCTGAAGCCTCGTTGAAAGGATCCAGGTTATCCTTAATGCTGCTACCATCAGGTAGAAAAACAGGGTCTTGAGGCACGGCGATGATGCGGCGGCGAAGAGCTGAGCGGTCTACGCGGTTGTAAGGCACCCCATCTATCTCGATGTTCTCAGACTGGTTGAAGAGCGGATCGAGAAGACGGAGCAAAAGCAGAATCAAAGAGGATTTGCCGCTGAAACATTTTAGCATTTGATCTCCCTACGTCAGAAGATAGATAAGAGGCATACCTGCCAGTTCGGCCACATAGAGCCACCTTCTGCCCGGGTTTGACTGAGATGGTGATGTCTTCCAATGCGAGGTTCGGGGATGCGGTCTCGCTGTCAGAGGAAGCAGCGTCATCCTCGTTCCTTAATGTAATTAGTCAATGATTACCACCGAACGGCCTTGATCAGTACTCACTTGTATGAAGCCGAGATGCCCCTGATCTCGATGTTGCCCTGAACAGGCCACTCCTCTGGTGGCTCGAGGTCCTCACCATCCAGTTTCTCAGAAGCCACGTTCTCGGCAAACGCTTTCAGACGCGAGACTGCGCCAATGGAGATTTCTACCTGTGTGTAGTACTGTATGAGGGTGGATATGGATTCCCCCCAGCTCATCAATGTGACCAGTGAGGAGCCAGCAAAGCCCGAGTTGGTTCTAAGCTGCGTCGCCAAGGTAACAACTCCCACGGCCATAACCATGACCATCAGATTCAAGGATGAGGCTAGAAAGCGTTGGGACATGGCTAAAAGATAAGCGGGCCTCTGTGAGGTATCCAGTAGATTCTGATTGTAAAAGACTTCCTTGTCGCCCGATTTGAAAGCGCGAATAGTGGCGATGCCCCGGATGGTATCAAGAAAGTGGTCACTTGATGGTGTTAGAACTAGGAATGAATGTGGCATTAATCGAACAAAACTTACTACAAAGGGCTCTTGGCTTCAAGATCTAGCAGTCGTAGTTGTCTAGAGGTTCGGAGATAGAACATCTGCAGCATATAGATGACGGCGAAGACGAACGGGTAACCGATCGCCAGCCACGGCGTGCCTACAACGATAACGACTGCCATTGCCAAGACGTCGAAGCCTTGAATCACGGTGTTGAGAAGAGATATTGGGAGCTCTCCATCTATCAGCGTCATGTCCTGGGAAAACAGGTTTGTCACGGCACCAAAGTCGGTAGTTGTAAAGAAGCTGAGCGGTGCATTGACAAGGGTGTCGAGTATAGCACGGTGCAGTTGGCTACCAGATTGCGAGGTCATAAAAATGACTACGGCCATGGCACAGAGAAAAAGAGAGACAACCTGAAGACCTCGGAACAAGCCCATGATGCCGATGTAGAATGAAGGTGTCATGTGAAATGCATCAGATCCCCACCAGCCCATCCAGATGGAGGGAAAGTTATGACCGACGGCGTAGAGAATGCCAGTAGTTAAACACGTCAAGCAAGTCCAGCCACTGACGCTGCGATAGTAGTGACGATAGACCTTGCCGTCGCCCGTCGCCCGCGATTGAGCCTCGAGGTTGGCAACAGTGGTCACGGGCTGAACCACCAGAGGGACAGGCACCCTGGCTGCTGTAACTGGCTCCTCGACAGGAGTTAACATGGCGTCGTCGGGAATAGAAACACCGAGGCTCTCAACATACTTCCCAGCCTCTCCGAGTTCTTCGAAGGAGCCTTGTTCGTTGACCGTACCGTCAGCCTCGAGGGCAATGATATGGTCCGCTAGCGGTAGATAACGGACGGCGTGTGTGCACAAAATTGCTGTTGCGCCACGACGACGCAGAAGCCCCCCGGGACCGAAAACACGTCCAAAGACGTCGTTTCCCGTAGAGTTGTCCAAGCCGCTCAGGATGTCATCGACGAGGAGGAAGTCGGTTTCAAGGTACAGGGCTCTGGCTAGCGATATGCGTTGCCTCTGACCACCACTGAGCATGATTCCGTTGCTGCCAATGCTTGTTGCGTCTCCCTCTGGAAGTATGTCAAGATCGGTTCGGAGCAAGCACGCGTCTAGGACCTCATCATATCTTTTCTGGTCGTATAAAGAATGCCAAATGATAGTGTCTCGTATAGAGCCATTTTTTAAAAAGGGCGTCTGCTCACAGTAGCCTATAGCAGCTTGGGTCCAAGGCAAAATGACTTCTCCGCTGCTGAACGGGACCTCGCCCAGAAGAGCCTTGCAGAACGTAGACTTGCCAGATGCTACTGGGCCAACAATGAGGGTCAGCTTTCCGACGGGGATATCAACCGACATGTTTTTGAGTATCATTTTCTCTGATGTCCACCCAAAGCTACCGTCAATGACTGAAATCCGGGACTTTGAAGCAGTTTCGCTTGGTTCTGCTGGCATATTCTCATCATCTTGACCCCATGAGCCACCACCATCGGGGGAAGGGAGAGACAGACTGGACCTTCGGTAATCGGCACGAGGCTCCTTCTCGAGGAACTTCTGAATCCGCTCAAGACACACAAAAGCAGCAATCACTGCTGGTACGGACTGGAACATCTGTCCCAGCGGGTTGGTGAGTAGTAGAATGAACGAGAAGGATACAAAGATCTTGAGAGTATCCAGCTGCTCATTGGTAAAGACAAATGCAACGACGGGAGACAAGGCACCCGGGACAAAGGCGGTAGTGGCGGTTAGAATCAGCAGCCAGCGGAACTTGTTGCCGATATTAAGCTCTTGCTCTCGCATCTTTTGAACAAGGTCACGAACAGGGGTCGTGATACCTGAGATGCGGAGGCTTTTGATGTTGGAGATGATGCTCGACGTGAGTCCTACACGGCTCTCAATCTGAGCCATCCAACGGGACTGTCTCTCTCCGATCAGCCAAGCGATCACAGAGGTGACTAAAACACAGAGGAGGATGACTACAATGGGGGAGATGAAGGCTAGACCTAGTTCTCGTTGGAGAAGAAAGCAGCCGAGTCCGATCTCGATCATGTTGGCCCAAAAGTCATGGAGACCATGGAAGCCGTAGATGATTCGCTCAACGTCAGTGCTCATGACTGTCAAGACGGCTGCGTCGCTAATATCTGTCATTTTGCCCTCAAGAGTCGATCTGTAGACATAGGCGGCCAAACAGCCACGAGCCATGTACAGAGCTCGTTGGTGAAAATACCAGAAGAGGGCATCCGAAATGGCAATGCCTGAGTAAATGATTGCAGCAGCGCCAATGAGACCATATCCGCGGTTATTGGGCACATCCTTGTGTATGAGATATTCGAGGAGGGCATGGATGAAGAAAGGCTGGCTATACTGGAAAGCAATCATGGCGAGGCGCGGTACCACAGGCAAGAGAAGAGGTACAATGAGGGCTTTGGCCAGTGCTTTTGCCAGTCGGAATCGTTTTCCAACATCAGCCAAGGACGTGGCAAACTGGGTATCCAGTTTGTCAAGGAGGAGCTTTGACTGCATCTCGTGGTCAAGAACGTAGAGATCCTCCTTGATTGACAGCGTTCGCTTGAACCCATTGCGGAAGATGCGGATCAGCCAGAAGTAAACGCCGAGATTGAAAAGACTGCTTGTTTCCTCAGGGCTATGTTCTTCCTTTTCCCATTTCATCCAGGCCGCTTTGCTTTGCAGCTCAAGTACTAGGACGATGACCTTGAGAGGGAGCGTAGCTGTCATGATGCCAGCGTATCTCGTAAGCCGAAACGTACTAGGCATGAGCCAGTAGGAGCGGCACTGGGCTACACCAAGAAGGATCTGTAGCAGCAAGTACATGGTCAGGATGGAGGACGGCCTTGCTGCTCTCGAGTGTTCGGCGAAAGAGAGAGCCAGTATTACCAACCATTCGACGAATCCCATGGCGGAAGACGCCACGGAGAATACATCGGGACTTTCATCATTTGATGTCGCGGATAGGATGAGGAGTACAAGCTGGAGGGCAGCTGTTTTGGAGATGAAGGACTAGTGTTCCGCCAGTCAGAAAAGAGAGATATTGCAAGAGTGCATTATTTCTTACCAACTTGGTGAACTGCTGGATCTTTCCGGCCACAATGCGAGGCCTGAAGGCGAGGGATGCCACGCGAATGAGAGCTATGGGAATAAAGATGGCCGCGGGGACGATGCCAAGGATGATTCTCTGGAAGCGAAAGGTGAAGTCAAAGTCACTACGACAACCCTCAACAATGGGACCAAACGAGTTGTCGTTGATGCAGCCCGACATGTCTTGGTATAGTTGAGAGGGCTTAGCTGCTGAGTTATATTTGATAGAGCGACTTGTGAATGGCCAACGGGGAGATGCTGATGTCTCTTTAAAAAAGAAGTCGACTGTTTGTGACGGTTTCAGTGAGCGAAGGCCCCCCGTGAGAGGAGGCGGACTGGCCGAGGATAAAGTATGATTCCCCACTCGAGTCGGTCAAGCATGCATTGTGAGACAAGAGAGCATTCATTCGACGCGCGTCTACTGGCCTCACCCCCCCTGGACACACTTGAGACCGACCGCTTACAAGGGTACTATGTATGTACTATGTCGGTGGGTAGGCCTAGGCTATCGTGACCCTGTGTTTCCCTTCCCACAAGCGGCACTTGCGAGCCGCCGCGGACTACCACGTAGTACGCAGCATTCGTGAGCTTAGGTAGCTAGCATGCAATGCAATGCAATGATGCATACACTCACGTCAGATTCATAACCCCAGACTGAAATAGTACAAGGGGCTAGAAACTCAGAATTCTGCACGGACCGAGATGCAGAGATGGCGACAGACACGTCTTTATAGACTACTCTCGATACAGAGAGTGAGTACCCGAACCCCCCTCTTCCACGCGCAATCTGATCTTGGCTCTATTCAATCCAATCTTACCAACGGCCAACGACTCTTGTCCCTCAACTAATTGATACGCGTATGTAATCAGCACAAACATGGACCCGTTGGCGAACTGCATCACAATCAGTGCTGCTGAACGGAGAAAGACACAAAACCGCCTCGCCAAGCGAAAGTCACGTATCAATGCAGGTAGGCCGATCCGTTACCAAGCCTCCATTCTCATCACCATCAACGCTGACACTCACTGACACACCAAGGGGCCAATGAGGCGGCAAATGCGCCTGGTGGTCACAAATCTACATCATCATTCACATCTCCAACACAGCAACCGATGAGAGTGTCCTCAACCTCCGTAGGTGGTACCCTTACAGCCCAGCGATCTGCGTCGTATCATATCATATCATGGACATGCTGGGTCTAACGTCACTTCAATTATATTTTACAGGACATCGAGCCTCTGAATGACTTGACTGAGCCCCTCCATGAGGCTGTGCGGTTAATGCAGACAACTACGCCACTGGACAACGCGGCTGAGGATTATAGCCACGCCACGTCAGCCCCTACATCGGCATTGGAGACAAGTCCACACCTATGGCACTGCCCGATGTCATCAGAGGACAATGCTGTATATGCTGGACAAGATGTGAACTTATACCCATCAACCCTCTTTCCACATCTGAGGTCTGGCAGCTCAAGCAGCTTAAGTTTGCAAGATTCAACCGCAATCCTGTATCCCGCAATGACACAACACGCTGTATCGGCATGTCCCAAAGACGATTTCAGGACTGTGAGTTTACCTTTTCACTGGTTTCCCTCCTTCATCTTGCCACATCTTCATCTCCCTCTGTCTCTAAATCTGAAAGCTCAAAATACTAGACAGCTGATTGACGAGTCTCAGCAGGGTGCAAGTCCTGGATCACCATTACACATAGCATCGGCCATGGGCCACTTCAAAGTCGTAAAGACGCTCATTGCCTACGGCGCCAACGTCAACGAGGTGGATGCAGCAGGATACAGTCCCATACACTACGCGACGCGCAACAACCATATAGCGATAGTCGTCTTGCTTCTCGAAAACGGGGCCGATATTCACTCCCGTGATCCGGAAGGATGTACACCTCTGTTCCGGGCATCACAGAGGGGGGACAATGAAATTGTAGAGCGGTTGCTGGAACATGGCGCTCAAGTGTGCTGACTTGGTATCAGGGCCGAGGGGCATTGAGATATATCTCCCCGGTTTATATTTAACTATAAAACCACAGTTATAGATTAACACCTCGGATAATAAAATAGTTAAACCTTTTTACATTGTTACATATTTTAGTCATATCTATAAGTTATTATTAACTTTGTTAACTATTAATTCATTATAAGTTATTATTCTTACATCACGTGATATTAATATTGCCCCCTCTTTTCTACAATTCTCAGGAAATCTATATTTTCGCTTCAGGCTCGCCGTTACGAGTATATAGAAAAAAGCCGCATAACTGGCCCTTCCCGATGCAGATAGCCGTCCACCCGCGGAGATCTATGCTGTATCGGGTTTATTTGAAAGTTTCGGAATTTAATGCAAGCCCGGCTCCGGCTTGGCCCGCTCACACCAGCAGCGTCGCATTCCGTCAAAGTATATTGTCATGGCCTGCGGTCCTTGAATCGTGACAGGGTACAAAAGTTACCTGCCATCCGGCTAAACACCTGCCGAACTGGCCTTGTCCTCAGACGGCAGCTGTGGACTTTCCAACTGCAAAGTCAGCAAACCCTTGTCACTTATGTAGACAGACGTATTAGCTCCATGTTGTTTGTCGTTCCGCCTACCCGGAACCAGGGCGCCGACTTGGGCCTTCTTGATCACCGAATCGGACATTTCACAGTAAAATCCAATCTGGTGGCTTGGAATGGCTATACTTATACTACGATAAGCACGAAAGACCCCATTTGCCTCCAAATAATCAACTTGCTTGACCTTTTTTTACTTCATACAAGCACTCAGCATCGTATATTTGAGCACTTACATAAGAGCCCTGTTGGTTTGTTAATGGCTACAACTCAACGTTAGGCACATTTCACTACCTAGTCCCGTGGGCTCACCTGCGAGGCCACTTTCACATTGTGACTAATGTCTCAAAATTGGAGGAATTGATGTAAATCAATTCTTTTACCACAAAAAACTAGAATTCAAGCACCGAAGCTACCTATGAATGAGATGGGTCTGACAGACCGAAAGAGTCCTCGTTTCCTTGATCTCCATTGAGAACCATTCATCATACCTCAGCTCCTTCAAGTCCCAGGACTTTTTCTAAAGCCGCAATAATCTCATCAACTTCCTCCACTGTAGCATCTATTAGATCTCCTAAAATACTTTCAGCTTGAATGCATTTTGCATACATACCTGTGTTATAATGAACCAAGCTCACGCGTATAACGCCGTCATCACTGAGACCAAGGATCTTCTCCACCAGTCTCTTCGAAAAGAAGTGACCCCATCGAATACCAACACGCGAAACCGCCTCAACAGCCTCCACGACGCTCTGTGACGACCTGCCCCTAATAGTGAAACTTATCGTGGGCACACGAACCGAGTTTTTGGTCGAAGTCTCCCCATATACCTTGATTTCAGGCCGCGATACAAGGTACTCGATCAATTGTGTCTGGAGCTTCTCCTCATATTCTGAACTTGCAGCCCACGCCAGCTTGGGATTCTCACCAAAGTACGCTGTGAGGGGTATTACAGCCTGTGTCAGCTCGTAGCTAGCTGCGGCCAACTCCAGCTTGTCCATCAGGCTTCCGGAAGGGTTGAAGTAGTGTCCAAGCGATGTGAGCTGAGCCTGAGCCGCCACAGATCCGTAGAGCAATGAGACATGGGGGCCGAAAACCTACAACGCGCCCAGCAGTAGTTAGAATTGCGGCTCTTGTGTCCGTGTCTTGACTGAAGCCACTTACTTTGTACCACGAAAAGGCATAAAAGTCGGCTCCGAGTTCCTTTACGTCAACAGCTCGATGAGGCGCATAGGCAACGCCATCCACTGCCAACAAGGCTCCTGGAATCTCATGCACAACATCCGCAATGGCTTTGATGTCATTTATCGTACCGAGGATGTTGCTACAATGTGTGCAGGCGACCAGGCGTGTCTTGTTGGTCAAGAGGCTCTGTAACGTGGCTGGATCTAGTTTGGGGTTTTGGTGGTCAGAAGGTGTCCACCACTTGACCGTCGCACCGGCGAGGGCGGCATAATGAATCCATGGGTCAATATTGGACTCGTGGTCAATCTCGGAGAGAATCACTTCGTCTCCAGGTTGTAGGGTGAGAGCTGCGGCGAGGTTGCGCAAGACCTGCGTTGTCGAGGCACCAATCACTAAACGCTTAGTCCGAAGGGATACCTGGAACAGAGTTGTAGTCTAGACCAACCTACTTCATCAACCCTGGCATTGATGTACTTGGCAGCAGCCTTGTATGCTTTGTCGAAGATGGTGGTCGACTGCGTTGACGTCTTGTAACTCGCGCCAAGCTGGACGTTTGTGTCGATGAGATATTCAGCGATGCTATCTTGTTGTCAGCCAAGGCATGATGGCAGCCATGAGACGGAAATCATCTAGTTGCCTTTGAGCAACGGTCCCGAGGACCTGGCTGCCTCCAGCGTTGTCCCCGAAAACCTGAGGTTTCACAAGTGCTGGGAATTGCTCCCTAACCTTTTCGATCGAGAAGCTGTATGACATGTTGAAGTTGACTTGGGGTAACGGGGTTGATGGACAAGGCCTGGGGATGGGGTTGTGCAAAAGGACCGCTAGAGAGACGAGAGAATGGATAAAACTGGAAAGATCAGAACATGAGAACCTCCTTTTACAGTGTTCCGAGTCAGTCTTGGGCATAGAGACCTGTAGCTTGACCTGGGTCCACGCTACCGAACCCCAGCATATGCAAGGTCAGCAATCATCGGCAAGGGTTGGCCGCTAGACTACCCGTCCAGTTAGTGACACGTCGTGGTGGTCTGATAAAGCCTTGCCCAAGTTCTCGGGGCTGAAAGCTTAATTTTGAAGATACGAAGGACCGTCATGGGTCTGTTCTCAGGACGGGCCTGACTCCTTGGTATCCCGCATATCATTCCACACGCCCTTTTCGTACCCTTGATAGCTTTACTACACAGGGGGGGTTGGGTATTTGTCAGCTTTTTATCGGCCTGTTTTCGAAGGAATCTCTACGGCAGTGACCATGCTGCAGCTTATTCCAGCCTTGGGCAATATCTGCACAATATCAGTTGGTTCGTTGCGTAGTAAACCTGCTCGGAAAACGAAGAGGGTCTGAATGCGGTACAAACTGTGTCCCAATTGATAAGTATATAAAAGAAGAATAATTCTCAGACAAGTGATATAGCTGCTTCATCATTGTCCAAGTATCAATATTCATTTATTAGTCTCTATCCAATCTAACGTCGATCTCAATAGCCCGGAATTATCACACCACCATGGAAAGAGGTGAGTATTCTATAGCAAGCACTACCCAGTGTCCGGGCTTTGTTCAACTGACTCGATAAGAAATCGAAGTCGGAGGTATTCGAGTGCACATGGCCCCGGTCGACGACAGTCCCGAGGCGTTTCAGGCCCCTGATGTCAAAATGCAGCACTCTCAGATCATCGGGGAGATCCCACGCGGAATACCGGAAGTTCAACGGCGTGTCAAAGTTCTCGTATCCGTCGATTTCGACGCTGTGTCAGGTTGGATGGGCACAGGACAACACTCTCGAAACTGCCTCTCAGACTACTCGGCGGGCATTTTTGCAGGCCGTGTCGGAGTCGGCCGCCTCCTGAGGGTTCTAGACCGCGTTGGAATATCAGACAGGGTGACGTGGTTCATCCCTGGCCATTCCATGGAGACATTTCCTATTGCAACCAAGGCTATCGTCGACTCCGGGGCCGAGATCGCACTTCACGGATATTGCCACGAAGACTGTACACAACTAAACTCGCAGCAGCAGGAAGACATTATGGATAAGTGCATTGCTCTTGCCGAGTCCCTGACAGGCAAGAGGCCTGTTGGGTTCCGAGCACCGCTCTACCGGATCGGTCATGAAACCATCAGTCTATTAGAGCGCAAGGGGTTTCTGTACGACACTTCGTTGAGCGGGCATGATGCTCGGCTCTACCACCTCGACGCTGGCTTTGCACTGGACACAGTTGACTACTCTGAGCCAGCTTCCACGTGGATGAAGCCTTCACCCCAGCCACGTCAGATCCCTGTGGTTGAGATACCAGCTAACTGGTACATGGAGGACATGACACCGATGCAGTTTCTCCCCAACGTGACAAACTCTCATGGATTCGTCACTTCTGAAGCTATAGAGAAGATGTGGAAGGACCGCTTTAATTGGCTCTGGAGTTGGGGGCCGGATGGCAGTGGACCGGGGGACTTTATCTTTCCCCTTGTTTTGCACCCCGACACCTCGGGAATGGCTCACGTTGCTGGAACCATTGAGGGAATGCTTCAGTGGTTGAAGAGATGGGGACCACAGGTAGAGTTTGTAACACACGAGAAGGCGGCGAGGGAGTTTCTACTGGGGGAAAATGTCGTTGCAGCCTAGGCACCTAACACATTTGCTACATACATGTAGTGGAAACGGAAGAGCCGATAATGGCTCCAGTCATGTTACCCCTAATCAAATTAACTGCCTCAGTTTGTACATACATGTGTATAGGTGGCCTCCAAGTGATTCTAGAAGTAAATGGTAAGTTCAGACTAGAATGCATTGTCATCAGTAAACATCTATGCAATGTCAGCTATCAAGAGCTAGACATTGTAACCCTGGCGTTACAAGTCTTGATATTCGAACCCTCCGAATTAGGACGGTTCACCCCAGAGTCAACAGAAGGAGGACGGGCTGTATAATGAGCGCTTTATGCCGTGATCTTTGGCCATCATCAACTTCAATCTGCTCCAGGGACAACGTGAACCTTCTCATAAGCTCCTGATAATCAATATGCCCATCCTTCTATCAGTAACCTCCTCTGTCAGAGTCTCTGTGCTTGTTGCGCTATTCACGCTTGCCACAGGGCTCACATTCTCCTTGTACCGTGTAATCAAGTACCGACATATCCCCGGTCCTTGGCCATGCCGGATCTCTCATCACTATGTTTCGCTGTTTGACCTATTTCGGCGGCGTCCTCAGACCGTGGCCAAATGGCACCGACAGTATGGCCCCTTTGTTCAGATAGCACCAGGCCAGGTCTCCGTTTCTGATGTCACCGCCATGCGAAACTTGTATGGCACATCTGCACGGAACCCAAAGAGTGACTACTTCGATAACTTTATCTATCACAACGCACGAGCAATCTTTGCCGAGAAGGGATACGAAGGGCATCGGCAGAAGAGGGGTCTAGTCTCGTCCTTCTTCCAGGCTACTTCAGTGTATAAGCTGGACATTCAACAGCCTCTTCGTGATAGAGTGTTGGCCGCAATGGTTCGCGTTCAGGAAGAGATCAAGGTTAGTGGCGATGGGATTGTAAACGTCTTTCCCATCATCAACCACTACGCCTGGGACAACACCACAGCGTTGGTTCTTGGGCCGCGCCACTGCTCTCATGCACTCCAAGGCGACGAATATGACCGTGACTTATTGGCAAGGTTGAAGAACAGTGAACTGTGGGGAGCCGTCAAGTACAACCTCCCTCTTGTCTTCAGTGCTATCAAGCTGGCCATGGCAGTCTACACCAAGTCGACAAAGTACTTCTCAGCTGAGAGCGACCTAGATGCATGGGCCATGCAACGCCTTTACCAGAGAATGTCAGACCACAAAGTTTCACAAGATGAACGCTCTATTGTGCAACTTATTCAGGATCTCCGTCGAAATGACCGCTCCCTGTCTGACAATTACCTGGAAAGTGAGGTTATCGACAATTTGTATGCCGGGCAAGCCACAGTCACTGTGGCTCTGACCTATGCTGTCTACCATCTAAGCCGAAACCCGCTCTGGCAGTGCGAGATCCAGAAGGAGCTTGATGGTCTCCCACGACAGTCGGATGGGCTTCCCGACTGGACTCTTTTGAACAAGACTCCTATCCTCGAAGCTTGCATCCGCGAGTCGTATCGTCTCAACCCAGTGGCCAGCGGACGAGCCGAGCGAGTCCTCGCCAAGAACTCCCGTTACGGTGATATTTTTATACCACAGAACGTGAGTTTATGAATCTCCCCAGTCTCTTTGTGCACTCCCGAAACAATATTCTGTCCCCATATAACCATTTCTGACTTTTCTTTCATTTACATCCTAGACTATTGTATCCGCATCCACCATAGCCTTACACCTTGATCCTGAAATCTGGCTCAGGCCACATGAATTTAACCCACGACGCTGGCTAGATGCCACGGCCGACGAGACTCTGAAGTTGGAAAAGTCATTCGTTCCTTTCGGATACGGCGCAAGACTTTGTCTAGGTAAGGCCTTTGCGAATCTCCAGATCAAGATGTTTGTGGCCGGCATTTATTCCATCTACAACACGCGGTTGGAGGAACCGAGTCATGTCATGGACCAGTGGGGGACGCAGGATGCCCTGCCCAAGGGACTCAAGTGTAGGCTTCTTTTTGAGGAGAGGAAATAGACTCGGAATATTAGGTACTGAATAACACATTTAACTAACACTGACTTGAGTTGGGGTGTTGCTTTGCAGTGACAGACTTTGTCCTTTGTGTCTGTGTTTGGGCTGAAGCTTCCCTTGAAACCCTTGGCCTTATCCCATGAGATTCATCTAACGATAACGTAGGGCGACTGAACTCTAACCAGCCAAAGATATTTGGTACTTTGATACCAGAGTACCAAGTGTTGAGCAACAGAAGCTGACAGCTACTAGGAGGAGGATCGAATACTGAACACCAATGCAATGCCATGTAAGTAATCACCGTATGCGTAGCTCTTGTCTGGCTTCACCACAAAGACATATATTATTACTACCTTATATACACCATGAAACGTAACCTTCCCTTATAAGCATCTAACCGTTACCTGAATATCTCGATTAACCATTCCCTTTGTTCCCTTTGTGGCGGAACTGATGGTTGAAGACGAACTGAGACACTTTGCTAGCGAGGCAATGGTAGGATATCCCAGAATGTCTCTCACAGTGATCATCATCTGGCGGCTTCGCACGGCAGCCACAACCTTCATGGCAGATAACGAGTCACCTCCAATCTTGAAAAAATGGTCGTGAATACCGATTGTAGAAGGCTTCCTCTGCAACACGGCTGCCCAAGCTGCCTGCAGCAATCGTTCACCTTCGTTTCGAGGCTGCTCCTTGTCCGTCTCGACGCCGTTGATCATCTCTAGGTGGGATGTCGTGATGGTCTGAGCCAGCTCTCTAAGCCTTCGCCGGTCAGTCTTCCCAGACATGGTAAGAGGGATACCACTGATGGGAATGTACATCTCGGGAACCATATAAGCCGGCAACACTGCCGATAGAGTTGGAGTGGCAGCCGCACGAGCGGCCTGAGCTGAGCTGATGGACATAGAGTCAACACAGACAGACACTTGCATGTCTCCAGTGCTCTCGGCGGCGGAGGACTCAACAAATGCAACCAGCATGGTGCGACTAGCAATCGTCACAACCTCAGCCACGACGCGTGAAGAGGGCAGAACCGCTTTATACTGGTGTTCAATCTCACCGAGCTCGATCCTCTGGCCCCGAATCTTGGCTTGAGTATCCTTGCGGCCGTGGAGCATGATGGTGCCATCAGGGTTATACGAACCCAGGTCTCCCGTTAGATAGAACCGACCGTGCTCCAGCCCCGGGAAGAGCTGATGTCTCCAGCCTGGCGTGGGGACAAATCCTGATGCGGCCGGCGTATCGCCAATGTACCCGCGTGCCAAGCAGTGACTCTCAACCATTACCTCACCGACGGTGCCGAAGGGGAGAAGGTTGCCAGGGTTGCCAGGGTGCACGATCCATATGCGTGGCCCCGTAGACTGCCCAATATTACTTGGGCTACTGTGGAGAGTCAATCTCTCCGAGGCAGTATCCCAAAGACCCGACTCGGTACAGCCATACGCGTTGATGAGATGAACGTCGTTGCAGAGGCTTTCAAGAGTAGCTCTACCCAGGGGCTCGCCGCCGAGTATGATGTATTGTAACGTCGGTACTTGGCTGGGCTTCACCTGGCCCGCAACCGAAGGGGTGAGGAATGCATGTGTAACTCCAAGAGCCCTCATCTGCCCGTTCAAGTCGTTGAGCTTTCCCTGTTCAGAAGGGACACAGACACAGCCGCCGGCATACAGAGTTGCAAACATCTCGCTAACACTGACATCGAAGCTAGGTGACACGAAGTGCATGCAGCTAGTCCTATTGTCCATGTGAAACGGGCCCAGAATCTCAACAGCGCCAGTGCAAATGGCAGCATGATCGTGGATGGCGCCTTTTGGCTTTCCTGTGCTGCCAGAGGTGAAGAAGCAAGTTGCAATTGCGTCAGGACGAGACGGCGGCAATGGAGACGGCTGCTGTTGTTCAACAATCTCGTCAAAGTTGTCGATGCAGGCGACAGAGGGGTTGAGCTTGCGCCGAATCTGAGGCCCGAGGTTTGAGAAGTATACCTTGGGCCAAACCTGGAGGAAAATGGCGTTGATCCTCGAAGCAGGACACTTGGGGTCGATTGGCACAAAGACGGCGCCGGCTTTGAGCGTTGCAAGCAACACAACGATGGTCCAGTATGACTTTTCCATGATGGATGGAATAAAGTCACCTTCAACGATGCCAGCAGAACGAAGCATGGTGGCGATCCGATTAGCGTGGTCATCGAGCTGACTGTAGGTCAAGTTGCCGTCCCAGGCACGCAAAGCATATTCCGCGGGTGTTTGGCGAGCATGATGCTCAACAACATCTTGGATGCACTCCTTCTGGTCAAGAAGTCTGCCGCTGTTGGCTAGTTCCAAGATTCGAACATCCTCGTAGCTGAGGCCGCTGACATCAGACACTGGGAAGTCATTCTCCAAGAGAGACGAGCCATGGTTTTCCCAAAGACTGTAGAAGGCCTTGAGAAGATCCCGAGAGTGTCCAGAGTCCTTCTTTCCCGAGAACAGCACTTGAGCGGTGGGCCTGCCAGCAAACTCAGACAGTTGTAAGATGAATGGTGACTGAAACTTGTTAGTCTACCCTCGGGAAGATGTGCAATATCACTTACTCGGCCTTCGACTCTAGGAACTGGGACAGCAGAGTGTGTAACAGCAATACCAAAAACGCTCTCACGATCTTCGACTTCTTTCGGTGGTGGCTCGATGAGTCTCTTCCCATCAAGAAGCTGACCGATGGTAGTTGTGTTCTGGATGCTTACAAGTCGATAGCTGCTCTCCCAGCGGCCGTGCTCTTCCGCCAAGCACGTCAAAGTCCACTCATCACGGTGATGATAGAGATCAACTGTGATAGACCAAAGCACGCGACCGAGTTCATGAACGTCATTACATGCAACGTCAAGGACGAGAACCTCTGTGGACATGTAATTGATTAGGGGAGCCATGTTTGGCTGTGATGGCAAGGTAGCAGATGCAAAAGAATCTACTGAGTAAGGACAAAGTGTGCAACAAGATAATTTGTTGAATTTGGCGACAAAGAGCGGCTATATAACTGTCGTGATAGTTTTCTACTACAACACAGACGCAAGAACATGATATGGTTCCAAAAAAACTACCATCTTCCACCTGAAACGAGAAGTCTCGCAACCTGCCAAGTTCGGAAATACCGCCTCTGAAACCGAGACCGGGGCTATATGCAATGTCAGCACTCTATTGGCAACCCTGCAATGTAACGAGGGGTACGATGCACAGATAGCCAGGGGTGCAATGTTACGAGGGGTAAGAACTTTTGAGGGTTGGAGGTTGCCAGCGAGACCGTTCTGTCATGCGCGAATGTATGTTTCATCCCAGGGACCTTGTTCAATATAGCTATCCATTCACTATGCAAGACAATTGCTCGTGTTGTACTGTAACTGCTTGATTGGATCCCGCATACCTTGCAGGGTCCAATTATCCAGTGGTCTGATTTTTCCCGAATCGAGTGCCTAAGCAATACTTGTACAAGTAGGCAATGGATAGTATCTTGGAGCCCACGCAGAATGGTACTGAGTTACAGGACTACCAGGCACCCCGGGTCGGAGGTTCTGATATATTATATCTATTATTCTCTGTAATCCATGCACTATTCTGGCTCATACTGTACTTGGTTGGTGGAAAATTCTGCCAAGAAAGACGCAATTGCCCAAACCAATCGAGAAATACCCTTGTCTGCTTCATTGTGCTCACTAATGATCTCGACTGCTTCTCAGTATCCTTACCCCGTCAGACCCTTGTTTGCTGCCTCTGGCTTAGATTGGTCGGACAAGTCTCCATCTATGACTACACATAAGCACTCTATCTATCGAGTTACTACGGCATACATCCCTTCCCTTATCAGAGAAGGCGGCAATCCATCTCGCTGGTGCAAGGATGAGAATATCGCGTAGCCATGTCACTCTCCCTATTGAGTATAGGGCAAATTGCCTTTACTTCTCCGGCAGACGCCGCAAATCTACGATATACCATAGCATTGCCACATAGTCGCTCCACGATCATAGCAAAGAGGATGCATCTCACAAGTTATGCTATAGAAGTGATATCCAAGTCATAAGTTACACATACTATTAAAGATCCGGATCTTTATTAATCTGATCTACCAAGAGTTTTTATAATGCATTGTATTCTTCTTATACATCTAGTTCTTCAACCTTTAATATACTCGAGTGACCTAATTATAACACATACTTCCTACTGTCACATCGCTTTCTGTATTCTCATTTGCGCATAAGCCAACTCATATCAAACCTCGTAGCTCGCCTGATCAATATCCATCGATAGACCCGAAACCATCATCTGCTCATCCACCGAGTAAAGCAGCGACTTGAGCTGTGAAAAGACACGCTGCTTAAGTTTGACACCCTCAGGATTGGTAACTGCAACCGGAGGACTTTCGTCAAAGACATTCATTAGGTTGATGCACTTCAGGGTATATTGACTGCTCACCTTTGAACAATTCCATCCTTGACGTAACCGCCGTGACAATCCCAGGCGGCACCCAAGACGATACAGCGTCCACCTACTTCAGCCGTCCTTGCCAGCAGCATCTTCATGATTCGATGAATAATGCGTATGGACAGCGGCATTTCTCTGGCGAGATCGGTATCGCACAACCCTGGATCGACTGCCATGAAGGTGATGCTGTCCGGCCAGGACTGGTCGACGGTATCACCAAGAGCGTAGAAAGCCAGCAGCTGGATCAGTTTGGTGGTATCATAGCGATCCCCCATGTCAGCCTTGCTGGCGTCGTTGAGTGCACCAAAGATATCATCCGCTGTCCTCTCTGCAAAGGCGGCAGCTTCGTGACCTTGGCTAGAGACCAGTATCATCTTGGGACGAATATTATGTCGGAGCCCTGATAGACGTAGTGCGGGCAGCAAGCCAATCGCGAGGAGAAACGTGCCAGTGACGTTGGTGGCAAGAGTCCTTTCCATTCCATCAACAGTTTGAAATGACAGGGTAGCCATGCCAGCGTTGAGGATAACAGCATCTAGTCGTGCAAGTTTCTGAGCCCTGGCCACGAATTGCCTAATGGTTTCGACATCAGTAAGGTCTAGTTCCCAAATCTCTACGACGCCTTTTGATGATGGATTAGACGTTTCCACGAATGCCTTGCAATCTTGGGATCTGCTGACATCCCGCACTGCCAAGATGATCTTGGAGGCGTTAAGGCGATGAAAGTGACGCGCTGCTTCCAAGCCAAGTCCACGGCTTGCTCCGGTGATAATGATGGTTTGGTTGGTGCAGTCGTGAGTTGGGAGAGGGATTGGAGTGTACTGGGATCGAAAGAATGACTTGAATGCAAATCCGGTCATTTTTGCGCGTCAAGATATCGAGATATATTTGAATTTGCGGTGGCTCCGCAATGTTGTAAAAGGAAATGTTGTGTGTCATGAAGTATAGGTTAAGCTGTTGGTTTTGCGCTTTGAACTTTTTGAACTTTTTAGATTCTAGTATTCTATGTTGTACTACTTGATAGTATTTTCGGGTATACTCGTTACTTTCAAATACCTCTGAATTTAATATGCTATCTCGAGTTTTACGAGTGCGATAATAAGATAAACCGTAAAAGTGCAGAACAATACTGCTACGGTAACTATCCAGAAGCGGAATCCATTCGGAAATGACGGTCAAATCGGACAACATTCGGCTCCGAGGCCACAGCTTGAAACAGAAAAAAAAGACGCGAATCTATATGATAGATCGGAATTAGATATATCGTGGTACTATGTAGCATTCTCAGCTGCGCAGTCAGCAACCTGTCACACATGCATATGCACCCCCTCGAACAAACCTGACTAAGGTAGCTGACGTTGCAGGCGTGCTAGGGTCTGAAGAGAGCCCGAGTTAGGGGGTGTTGATGTAAAATCTATCTATCATCTATCGTTCCACTGGGCTGGCCTTTACCCGGTGACTTATCCAGAATCCTGGGATAGGATAGATGACGGATACATTGGTTACCCCGGTAAAACTCAAATCTACTCTATCGGACTTTTCGACGCGCGCAAAGACTGGAAGTTGACAAGAATCACCGGCTATGTAGTCTAGTTTAATGTTAGAAAATACCTGATTACTTGGAATTGCCCTATATCCTGCCGCGTGCCCTTTGATTCAGCTCATAGACGTACGTCGATTGTAGTTGTGAGGGAAAACCTATAGCTCTGCCATTCTCGTCATTGTCATTATCAAATCTAATCTCATTATCAAATCATCAAATCAAATCACCACCCTCTTATTGTTACCATCACCTTCATGATGCCGTCACAAGACAATCCCACTGTGGCCAGTGGCAGCATGAGCCGGACACTCACCATCAGCGTTGACCGCGGCCTGTTCCTGTTCCAAACCTACCACTCAGCAAACGTGCCCATCCCGCAGCTGGACATGCACAGGCAGCTTGAGTTGGGCGATGAGGAGTTGGCCAACCCTGATACATCAGCGTCGTTGGTTGCAGCCGAGCTGCTTGTAGCTTGGGCAGTTGTTGCCAAGACGTATGCTGGTACCGACAGTGTCGTCATTCTTGGTTCCAATGAAGTGGAGGCCTCGATTGTTCTGGATGGAGAAACGCTGCTTGTCGATCAGATCAAGGCTATTGCTTCTCAACTGGATGGCTCTGTTGGTTGCAGCCCGGCCAAAACTCACGTCGTCGACCTTGATCCCCTCGCTCTGCGCTATGTATACAGCGAGGGACAGCATGCTCTTGCTATTGATGATGGCCCTCTTTGCATCAAACTCTCTAGCCATCTAGGCCGCTGGTCGGCTGAGTTGAGCGCCGACTCGAGAGTCATCGACCAGAGCCTTTTGCCACTCTTATCCAACACGCTTGAACGCGCTTTTAAGCAGCTGCACTCTGCGTCATCCCCTATCACCCAGCGGGACATCTCGCTTACTGACGCAAAAGATGTGAGCATGTTGCAAATGCTCGCCGGACGTCCTGCGCCGCCAGTATCCTCGCTGGTGCATGACCTGATCGTCGAGCGTGCTCGCAACCAGCCTGATACTGAGGCCAGTGTTTCGTGGGACGTTAACTTGACGTATGCCGAGTTGGACGGGGTTTCAGACATTCTGGCATCGCACCTGGTCTCACTTGGCCTCCAGATTGGCTCGACGGTTGCAACTTGCCTCGAAAAGTCTGGCTGGGTGCCGGCTATATATCTTGCCGTCCTCAAGGCGGGCGGTGCCTTTGCTCCCTTGAGTCCTGCTCTATCTGCGCATCAGATCTCCTCTGCCGTGGGGAGGCTGTCTCCGAGCATCGTTATCTCATCGTCCCCAAGCCTCAGCAAGTTTGTCGGACTGGTAGAGCACGTGCTCGATATCTCTGACCTTGTCAAGAACCATCAAGCCATCAACGTACAGCTGCTGCCAAAAGTACCAGTTACACCGCATGATCCCGCATGTGTCATCTTCACGTCTGACTCTGTAGAGGGGCCTCTACTCGTCTTGGAACACGTTGCTGTCTGTACCTCAATTGCCACCAACAGCGACATTCACGACTTCTTGCCTTCCACTAGGACCCTCCAGTTTGCTCCCTATAATTCCAGCACTGGCGTTGCAGACGTCATATTCACTTTAGCGGCCGGCGGTTGTGTCTGCACTCCGTCAGGCCACGAGCAACTCACTTGTATCGCCGACGCATGCACAAGGATGAAGCCCTCTCTAGCCTGCCTTACACCCTCTGTAGCGTCTGCTCTCAGCCAGGACGACCTCCCGGGTATAGACACCATAACACTGGCAGGGGACCCCCTGGAAACCAATAGCATCCAGAAATGGGCATCTGCAATCAACCTCATCAACGCATACACTCCTGCTGCCGCGCTCGGCTACGCATGTTCTACAGCACCCATCACCACCATGTCATGTCCGCCAAACATCGGATGGTCCCGGGGCTGTGCAGTCTGGGTCATGGATTCTCAAGACCCTACGCGCCTCGCTCCACCAGGTGCCGTTGGCCAACTACTTGTTGAAAGTTCGTTTCTTGGGCTAAAGTACGACACTGGCCATCAGGCCTCGGTTTGTGCGTTGGTTCCTCGTCCAGAATGTCTGGCTCTTCCAGTCCTTTCACCAAAGTCCGTAGAGCAAGCGCGCTGCTTCTTGACCGAGCATCTTGTTCGCTTTGACATACGTGATGGCACGCTGCAGTTCATTGGACATAAGAGCTCCAAAGGCCAGCTCTTGCACCTTGACTCACACTATGGCGAACCACTGACCTCGACAGTGGGTGAAACCACCATCACAGGGCCAGTGACCCCCATGACTGCCAGTGCTTCCCAGACCAGCTTGGATACCAGTGCCGTCAACGCCACCTTACACGAGTCTGATGCGCGTTTCTCGCTGCTCGGCCTTTCCCCCCAGAATCTGTCTCGTCTGGAAGCTCTTCTAAAACCCATGGGTTCGGTGCAAGACTGTTACCCATGCTGCCCGGTCCAAGAGGGCATCCTAGTCAGCCAGGTGAGAGCCCCGGGGACCTACAACATTTTGGTCGTCTGGGAGCTTGTGAACGGTGCCAATATTTCCTTGTCTAGTCTCCGAGCTGCCTGGGAGCGAGTGGTGCAGCGCCATGCTCCTCTACGCTCGACATTTGTGGAGAGTCTGCGTGATGGCAGCGTCTTTGATCAAGTCGTCCTAACCTCATCATCTGTCGACGTCGTGGAAGTGCCATGGATGGAAGATCTCACAGACGCCGATGATGTGCTGCAACTGACAGCTGCCACTTGGAAAAGTGGAAAGCCTCAGCATCGCCTAGGGTTGTCCAAAGCGACCGATGGCAGATTGCGCTGCCAGCTCCTCATCAGCCATGCAGTTATCGACGGTCTTTCTGTCCAGACTCTTGGCCATGATCTTGAGATGTCACTCAATGGAGCTCTGCCTGACAGTCTGAATACAGATCTTCAACGCCGATACGTCGAGCAGCTGCAGCAAGCTCAGGAAGAGGACGATCGTGAGTTCTGGAAGGGTTATCTAGACGGACTCTCTGGATGCCTCCTACCCAAACTGACCGACTGGACGGACCAGAAGCCCGCCCGAGTGTCAACTAAGCGGCGCTTGCTCCCCGACGTGAAGCGGCTGAGGCGTTTCTGCCAGGAACAAGGGACTACCCTGTTCTCATTAACTCAGGCAGCTTGGGCCATGGTACTCCGGGCTTATACTCTGTCAGACGACGTCTGCTTCGCTTTCATGGCCACCGATAGACACCTTCTCGGTGATGATGCCGACCAAGCAGTTGGCTTCTTCATCAACCTAATGCTCTGCCGCGTCGACCTCGAGGGCTCGACTTTCATCGCCGATGTACTCAGCGCGTTGCGTGGAGACTTTCTTGCTAGCTTTCCGTATCAGCATCACCCGTTGGCTGAGATTGCTCATGGCCAAGGTATTCCTGCTAGCCAGCTCTTCAACACGGCCATGACGTTTATTTCCGACGACCATGATGCTACGTCCCACTGCGGCGGAGTTCAGCTTCATCGGATGGCTGACCAGGACGTTTCCGAGGTATTCCACCTTCCACTGTTGTCCTACAAGTACTGACTGACCTTGCCCTAGTACGATGTCGTCGTCAGGATATTTGACAGGGGTCAAGACAACGTTGCTGTCGAATTCTCGCACTGGAGCACAGCGCTTTCCAACGCCCAGGCAGAAAATGTCTTTGGAGCGTTCCTAGCTGCCATCAACTCGATTCCTCAATCGGCGACCGTCGACCATGTCCAACTCATGGATGAGAGAATGATGGGCCATATTCTGCAGTGGAATCAGCAGCTGCCCATCCTCGTTGATTCTTGCACCCATGAGCTGATTCTTGACGCTGCACAGGAGTATCTCGATGCACCTGCTATTGAGAGTCACGACGGCAGTTTATCATATGGCGAGCTTGAGCTCCTGACGAGAAAACTTGCCACGCACCTCATCAGCCTCGGGGTCGATCGAGAAGTGCCAGTCGTTTTCCGTATGGAAAAGTCACTTTGGGCTGTCGTCGCCATGGTTAGCATCATGAGAGCCGGGGGTCTTTTTATACCCCTCGACCCTGCCTGGCCTGTCGATCATGCTCAGTTTATCATCGACAATGTTGGCGCCAGCATCTTGCTTACCACGGATACTACTCCGCCACTGCCATTGCAACACATTGAATACACGTTTGTGCTCTCTCCTGAGTTTATGAGCAAATTGCCGATACGGGAGCCGTTGCCATTCCAAGCTATTCCCAGCAACGCTGCCTACATCCTGTACACTTCAGGCAGCACAGGCCAACCCAAGGGCGTAGTGATAGAGCATCGAACACTCAGCTCCAGCTCAAAGGCTCATGGCAAAGCCATGCTCATGGACCGACAGACCCGCGCATTCCAATTTTCCTCGTACACTTTCGACGCGTCCATGGTTGAGATCTTCACAACCCTGGTCCATGGCGGTTGCATCTGCATTCCCTCTCCTCATGATCGACTGAGCAACTTAAGCGGCGCCATCTCCAAGCTACGCGCAAACCAGCTCTTTATGACTAGCACCACGCTTAGCACCTTTGTCCCGCAGGACTGTCCGAGCGTGAAAACCATAGTTTGCGGAGGCGAGCAGTTGTCACAGTCTATCAAGGATGTCTGGGCTCCTCACGTCAATCTCATCCAGGGGTATGGCCCAACGGAAACATGCATCTACGCTGTCTCAGGCGATTCCACCTCCCCATCTCTCCCCCCGTCCGTCATTGGCCACGCAATGGCCGGCAATCGGATCTGGGTGTCTCGGCCAGACGACCCTCAAGTCCTAACTCCCATAGGAGCATTGGGTGAACTCCTCATCGAGGGCCCTATCGTTGCACGTGAGTACTTCAATAACCCTGTTCGTACTAATCAATCCTTCCTAGATAAAGTCCCCTCTTCCTGGGGCATGCCGTCCCCTTACCGTGTATATCGTACTGGTGACCTTGTGCGATACAACATGGACGGAAGTCTTACCTTTTTCGGCCGCCGTGATGGACAGCTCAAGGTACGTGGCCAGCGGTGCGAGGCAGGCGATATTGAGAATCACTTGACCGCCATCGAACCCGATATCGCTCACTGCGCTGTCCTTGTGCCAAAAGACGGAGCCTGTGCTTCTCGTTTGGTAGCTGTGTTATCTTTCAAAACCTCTCACCGAGTTTTGATCAAGCACACGGGTGACCTACAACTCCTTGATCCGCAGCACATCTCGGATATCATGGCCAGGCTCCAAGAGAACCTTGCTCAACAGGTACCCAGCTACATGGTACCCCAAATTTGGTTACCAGTAGTAGCACTTCCTTCAACAACAGCCTGCAAGACTGATCGCCGTCGTGTTTCTCAATGGGTTGGCCAGCTCAGCTCAACTACCTTGGATAACGCCCTTAGCCTCTCAGCTACGCATTCTTGCTCATTTTCTGCCGACAGAGATCCAGTTCAAATGATCCTTGCAACGACCTGGGGCGAAGCCCTTGGTGTTGCGGCGGATAATGTTCCTGGTGATCGGTCTTTCTTTAGTCTTGGCGGTGACTCGATCCTTGCTATACTGGTTGTTAACCGCTGTCGGGCCCAAGGCATTGAGCTTTCCGTCAGCGACATTATTCACGGCCGTACCATCAACGAGATGGCCAAAATGGTACCTATCTCAGATCAGCATTCCAATTCAACTTGGACCTCGCTGGTCCCTCTCACTCCCGCTGAGAACCTTGCCCTCGGCACAGGCCTGGATCAGCAACCCTGCCCACCTCGCCAATCTCGTACTGTTCAGCTGTATCTTGCCAGTCCTGTCCATAAGCGAGACCTTCAAGATGCTCTCAAGAAGTTGGTTGACCTCCACCTAGCCCTCAGGCTTACATTTGTCAACCAAGAAGATGCCTGGTTCCGACGTGAAGCTGCCGACGTGGACCAAGTACTCTCATTCAATTCTCACGATGGCAGTACCCACATAGACTCTGTTCTAGACAAGTCCAGCACTCTACTGAATGCGACTAGTGGTCCCATTCTAGTTGTCGACCACTTCCCCAACGAGAAGAGGCTCGCCCTGTCCTCCCTCGAAATCTCGCTCGATTCGCCATCGTGGGAGACTCTGCTGCGAGATCTTGACTGTCTCTTGTCGGGCTCATCTGTCACTCAGCCATCATATTCAGGGACTGGAAGCCAAAGCTACCAATCTTCTGCCGCTGCAACTCCAGAGGTAGAGACCGACCTCGACTACTGGGAACTGGATCCCCACGAGACATACTTGGCTCATGAGATGAAGTACGAGCTACGAATTGACGCTGAAGCTGCGGAGGTTCTTCACCAGACTTGCGCTCAAGCTGCCGTGAGCCCAGTGGACGTCCTGGTCGCGGCAGTTGCGAAGTCATTCACACAGGGCTTTATGGATCGTGCCCTGCCCATCATCCATGCCGTCGACAATGCGCATAGCCAGGTCGGATATGGCGACTACATCTTCCCAATCCAAATTTTCACCAACTCAACAGTTGGCGCGGTGGATGCAGTAGCAACGGCCAAGCAGGATCGCCTCAACGCCCGACTGTCCTCGTACATGGCTGAGTCGTACACGCCAAAGGTTCTCGCCGCTAGAATACCAGAAGTCCTCGTCAGATACTCCAACACCGGAGCATTCCAGGGCAAGGTATTGAAACCGTTGGGTGACATCTCTGACACTGTCTGCCTGATTCCCTCCTGTATCAGCATCACAGCCAGCGTCCACGCCGACAAGTCCCTCGGTGTCGTCGTGGCTCACGGCTGGGAACTGGGCCAACAGAAGAAGATCCGTAAATGGGTACGACTGCTACAAACAGCTCTGTTGGAGACCATTCGACAAGTCGCCAAAGCGAACTTTATGTCCCCTGCTGATTTCCCTTACGTTGTTGTCCCAGACGACAAGGCATGGGAGCGACTTCGCGGCACCATCCAAGAAGCATTGGGCCCTGGTTCAAATCAGACTGTCGAGGATGTATACCCTTGCTCTCCTGTACAGCAGGGCATGCTCCTAAGCCAAGCTAAATCCACTTCATCGTACACAGTCGATGTGGTATGGAAGATACACACATTGTCTGAGTCCAACATCTCTGTGGCACGTCTCGAAAGCGCCTGGTCGAGTGTTATGCAACTACACGCTGCCTTGAGAACCATCTTTATTGACGGAACTGCCGCCAACGAGGCATTCCTCGCGACCGTCTTACGGAATCCACCCGGCCGTGTTCTGCATCAGACACTCGTGGATGGAGATGGTGTCGAGGGTCTTCTGGCATTTGATCCAAAGCTTCCCGCCTTCTCACTCGAGCCACCTCATGTCTTGACCTTGGGAGAGACACAGGACCATGTGCTGGTCCATCTACGTATCAACCATGCTGTGGTCGATGGTGTCTCACTTGATGTCCTGCAACGTGATCTGGAGCGTGCCTACATCGCTGAGGACAGCTCTGAATGGCTCACCTCCGACCCGTCCTTCCGCGATTATGTAGCCTACATCCAATCTCAAGACACAGACGTGTCCCTGGACTTTTGGAAAAATCGTCTGAGCACGGTATCGGCCTGTCGTTTCCCCCAGCTGCAAGTCCCCGATGTTCCTATTGCAAACGAGAAGCGCGTCTTCAAAACGAGCATCAACGACATCTCGCCCCTTCTGAAGCTATGCCAGGCCAACAGTCTTTCCATCTCTAACCTGGCCCAGCTAGCATGGGCCTTGGTCCTGCGTGCTTACACCAACAGCCACCACGTATGTTTTGGCTACATGACCTCCGGACGGGACGCACCTGTTGGGGGCATTGAGAGCGCCACGGGCGTATTCATCAATCTCCTCGCCAGTGACCTTGCGTTGGAGGATGGCATGACGATCCGGGAGGCCTTGGAGTCGTCACGCACCGGTCTCGCTGACAGTATTCGTCACCAGTACTGCCCTCTTAGTAAGGTCCAAAGGGCTTTGCACATGGGCGGCGAACCTTTCTTCAACACTGTCCTTTCATGCTACCGCGAGGATGATCCTGCCCCGCCCAAGAGCCATGTTGCTGTTGACTTGGTTCACTTGGATGACACGAGCGAATTTGCCATTGCAGCCAAGATTGCTTATACTCGGTCAGAGATGGAACTCAGTTTGACGTACAAGACCGAGGTGATTAGTCCTGAAGCCGCTGATATAGTAGGCGGCCTCTGGCTTCGAACGCTGCAGTCTCTACCGTCTCACTTGGACGACAGGATCTGCGATGTCAACCTGATGGACCTCCAGAGCAGTCATCTCGTAAAGGGCTGGAACAAACATATTCCTGATCCTGTCAACGCCTGTCTGCACGATATCATAGCCGATATTGCGGCTCTGCAGCCTGATAAGGTGGCTCTTTACTCTACTGCAGGGAGCCTCACGTATGCAGAGCTCGACAATTACTCGACTCGTCTCGGGCATCACCTAGTTTCCCTGGGTGCAGGCCCGGAGTGTATTGTGCCATTACTCTTTGAGAAGTCCATCTGGACTGTGGTAGCCATGCTCGGCGTTCTCAAAGCTGGTGGTGCGTTTGTCGCCCTGGACCCTGCACACCCGGCTGATCGCTTGGCACTCATCATCTCGGACACTGGCAGTCCTGTACTCGTCGTTTCCCATATGCAGGCAGTCGGACCACTCGTCACCGAGGACCTGGCCAGCTTGGACGCGGTGCGGTTCACTGTGACGCAAGCTTCTCTTCTGGAACTACCAGATCGAGACGACAAGCCGTGTACTGCCGTTACCCCTGACAATGCAGCCTATGTGATCTTTACCTCGGGCAGCACTGGCAGACCAAAAGGCGTTGTCATCGAGCATCGGGCTGTCAGCACCGGTACCAAAGAGCATGGGTCTCAGATGAACTACACCGACAATTCACGAGTACTCCAGTTTGCTTCATATGCCTTTGATGCCACCATCGGAGAGGTCTTTACAACCCTCGTCTACCGTGGCTGCGTATGCATCGCTTCTGAAACAGAGCGTATCGAAGATCTGACTGGCTTCATGAACCGAGCTGGTGTTACCTGGGCCTTCTTGACGCCTGCGGTTGCCAGAATGATGAGCCCCAGCGACGTGCCAACGCTCGAGACTCTGATTTGCGGTGGTGAACCACTTGGTGATTTGACCCCTCGCATCTGGAGTGAAAAGGTCAAGTTTATACAGGCATACGGTCCGACAGAGACGTGTGTCTTTGCATCCATCAGTGATCGACAACATCGCGAGGTCCGACCAGCTATCATCGGCCGCATGATGGGGAGCGCCGCTTGGCTCGTCAGTCCCAGCAATGCCGATCTCCTCGTTCCCGTGGGCGCAGTCGGCGAGATGCTGATTGAGGGTCCTATCCTAGGCCGTGGATACCGCAACGATCTCGACAAGACAAACGCGAGCTTTGTATGGGATCCCAAATGGTCGGTGCATTATCCACGGCATGTCAATGGGCGCCGTCTCTACAAGACTGGCGATCTAGTGAGGTACAACCTCGATGGTTCCATGGACTTTGTCCAGCGCAAGGATACGCAGATCAAGATTCGAGGTCAGCGAGTCGAGACTGGCGAGATTGAAAGCCACATTACCAGTGCCCACAAAGACGTGCAGCATGTCTACGTGACACTTACCAAGAATGGTCGGCTAAGCTCTCGGCTGGTTGCCGTCGTCTCTTTACGAGGCCTCGGCTCGGAAGCATCAACGGGCTCACTGCGTCTCTTGCAGGGTGCCGACTACGAAAGAGCACAAGAGCTATTACGTACCGTCACAGAGTACCTTTCGTCCAAGTTACCCAGACACATGGTCCCTGCCGTCTGGGCAGTCGTCCAAGGATCCTCAGTTCCCCTGACGACGTCTGGCAAGATAGATCGCCGTCAGATGACAGCCTGGTTGGAACAAGTTGATGAGGGCCTTGTTCGGGATATTCTGGCGCTTGACCAAGAGGAAGCCGTCTCAGATGATTCCCTAACTCCAGTAGAGGCTGCTCTACGCTCCTTCTGGGCTCAAGTTCTTAACTTGGATCCCCGCAAGATCAACAGACAGCATCGCTTCTTCAGCCTAGGCGGCGACTCGATTACTGCTATGCAGGTCGTGTCTCATTGCAGGAGTCAGGGCATTGAGCTCACCGTCAAGGATATCTTTAAGCATCAGACCATCGCAGCCCTCGCGGCATTTGTCGACTACAGTTCTGTTGGTGACATCTCCTCATCTACCTTGAACCAGAAGCTAGACCTTTCGGATCAACCTGACCAAGAGTTTGCTCTGTCGCCGATCCAGAAGATGTATTTTGACCTATATCCTGACGGAGTCAACCACTTCAACCAGAGTTTCTTTGTGCAGGTCCCGTCGACGAAAAAGGTGGCTTCTTCTACCCTACATGCGGCACTTGAACAGCTTGTCAGTCGTCACTCAATGCTGCGTGCTAGGTATAGCAACTCTCAAGGTCGTTGGGCTCAGCGGGTCACAGCTGACGTGGCTGGCTCGTTGCAGTACCAGGAGCACACAGACGTTGCGCTCGACCAAGTCAACGACATTATCGACTCTGCTCAGCAGTCGCTGGACATCAGACGTGGTCCCATTGTCTCAGCAAAGCTCATTCACCTGCCTGGCCGTCAGATTATAGCCATCGTGGCTCATCACCTGGTTGTAGATATGGTTTCCTGGCGGATCTTGCTCGAGGAACTTGAAGGTATTTTGACTGGCAGACCTCTTTCTACAGCAGCCTTGACGCCCGTGCCATTCCAGGCATGGATTCGGATCCAGTCATCCCTCGTCAAAGAATTATCTGCACCAAAAGTCCTTCCATACACCATTCCAGAGCCCTATCTGGACTACTGGGGTCTGGACGTGGCCAAGCCGAATAATTGGGCCTCGGTGCGCGAGACAGGTTTTGAGCTTGATGAGGCCATGACCAAATTGCTGCTGGGTCCTTGCAATGAAGCTCTCCAGACGGACCCTCAGGATCTCATGCTCACTGCAGCGTTCCGATCTTTCGCCCAAGCCTTTCCTGACCGGCCCGTTCCAGCCATCTTTACAGAAGGTCACGGCCGTGAAGCTGATGTTGAGGTCGATCTCTCCCGCACAGTCGGATGGTTCACTTCCATCGTTCCAGTGGCACTCGCCGATGGCGTGCCGGCAGACTTGATCGAGACTCTGATGAGGATCAAGGACACTCGTAGATCTGTCCCTGACCACGGTGTTCCATACTTCTCCTATCGCTACCTGTCTCAAGATGTGGCGAAAGAGTCTGAGTTTCGACAACACGACCAAATCGAGATTTTGTTCAACTACCATGGCCAGTATCAGCAGCTAGAGAGAGATGGTGCTCTCCTCCAGCCAATCCCTGAGGGAGAATTCGCCCAACGCGATGTTGATCCTACATCACGCCGTTGGGCTGTCTTTGACATTGCAATTGCTGTCACTGCGGGACGAGCTAGGGTATCCCTACAGATGCCTCAAAGCTTGACAACCAATCTCTCACATCAAGTTTCAGTCTGGAACGAGTCCTTCCAAAAGGAACTTGCAAGCCTGGTCAACATGACGAGTACTATGCAGTCCGGGTTTACCTTGAGCGACATGCCGCTGATCAAGGATATATCCTACGCCAGTCTTGCCGAGATAAAAGGTACTTGTCTTGAGCACATACACGAATGGGGACCCGGAAGCATCGAGGAGATATTCCCGTGCTCCCCGATGCAGCAAGGTATTTTACTCAGCCAGTCCGGGACTCCAGATCTCTACGACGTCCGCTTTGCTTTCGAAGTCACATCCCGCAACCATGTACCTCAAGTGCACCGCGTTCACGAAGCCTGGAAACAGGTTGTTGAGCGCCAGCCCATGCTTCGCACCGTCTTCCTGCCGAATCTCCGTGGCAGCGGGTCATTTGACCAGGCTGTCTTACGAAACCACCTTGCCACGGTGCATCATTTGCAGCTGGACGAGGTCCCAGGGCCGTCTGGCGATGTCATCGAGAAAGTCGGCAAGGCTATGGCTGAGGTACCAGCCAGTAGCTTCAGGTATGGCAAGGTCCCTCACGCCCTCACCATCTACACGGTGAGCGGTAGAATGTTTTTGCTTTTTCAACTCAGTCATGCATTGGTAGACGGAGCATCTCTTCCATATATAATCCAGGACCTTCGACAGGCATACAATCAGAGCCTCCCAACGGCCCCTGGACTTGGATACAGAGAGCTAGTTTCTTTCATCCAGAAACAGCCCACGGACCAAGCCCTCGCATACTGGGGCGGGTACCTCAAAGATTCCAGCCCTTGCCGTCTACCACTTCTTCTTGATGATGGCGTAGTTCCATCTACTGGCACGTTAGAAGCACGAGACATAGCCGTGCTTGATTCAGAACCCTTGAGGCGTCTCTGTGCTGAATACGGTGTTACAATGGCTAGTATCTTCCACGCAGCCTGGGCTCTTATCCTACGTGCTTATACGGGCGATGATGAGGTGCATTTTGGCTACCTCGCCTCTGGCCGCGACGCCCCCATCCGAGGGGTTGATAGCCTCGTTGGGCCTCTTATCAATATGCTCATCTGCCGCGTCAACTGTGATCGTTCTATGCCGGTTATTCAACTTCTTCAGGATATATGTGCCGATTTCGCCTCTGCCATGTCCAACCAGTACGTATCGCTCGCTGAAGTGCAGCACAGTCTTGGTCTGGGATCTGAGCATCTCTTCACTACCGTTGTATCGTTTCAGCGACATGACCCCACGAGCACCGGCGGTGCAGACGACAGTAGCGGCACCCTCAACCTAACGGCGATTGACTCTCGCGATCCTACCGAGTACGACATATCTCTCAATGTCGTAGACTCAGATCAACAGCTTTCTTTCACCTTCACCTACTGGACCTCCAAGATCTCGTCTGCTCACGCAACACACATGATTAGAGCCCTACTATCCGCTCTAGCCAGCATTGCTGAAGAGGTCGACCAGCCGATAGCCAACGTCAACCTCGTCAGCACTGAAACCCGTCGCGAGCTGGACGCTTGGAACGCCATCAGTATGCAGGAACTGCGTACGGAATGTGTACACACCTTATTCGAGCAACAGGTCCACGAGATTCCTGACCGTCAAGCCGTTTGCGCCTGGGATCGCGATTTTACCTACCGTCAACTTGACGAAGCGGCCAATGCCTTTGCCCATTATTTGCATTCTCTTGGTCCGGGCAAACCCAAGCCTGACACATTTGTCGTTACTTGCTTCGACAAGTCGGCTTGGTTTCCTGTTTCTCAGATGAGTATCCTCAAGGCCGGTGCGGCTTTTGCTGCCGTTGATCCAACCCATCCCATCGATCGCATCAAGGCCATTGTACGCGACCTAGGAGCTACTATCCTGGTCACAGAGACAAAGTACAAGGATCGTTTCGAGGGCATCTTCTCATCTGTTGTCGTTATCAACCAGGAGACTTTGGATTCTCTCGGCCCTCGACCTGATGCCCCTTCGACCGATGTCAAGGGGAACAATCTGTCATACTCCATCTTCACCTCTGGAAGCACAGGCCAACCCAAGGGCATAATGATCGAACACCATTCTTTGTCTACTGTAGCAAAACACTTTGCCGGGCCCTATCAGGTCGACCGCAGCACCCGATCGCTGCAGTTTGCCGCCAACACATTTGACATATCTATTGGCGAAACGTTTATCACGCTTCTCAATGGAGGTTGTCTCTGTATACCCTCAGAGCGTCGTCGATTGGAGGATCTGACTGGAGCTATCAACGATCTCGACGTCAACTGGGCCTTCTTGACGCCAACCATGGCCGATATCTTGGACCCAGCCCTCGTTCCCAGTCTGAAAACACTCATCCTTGGCGGAGAGGCAGTCACGTCGGAGAATATCCGTCGCTGGCATGACAAGGTCTTTTTCATCATTGTATACGGGCCTGCCGAAGCAACTGTCTGCTGCAACGCCACTGGTCGCGTCACAGCATCTAGCGACCCTACAAACTTTGGCCCTGCTAGGGCCGCTGGTATTTGGGTGACAGATGTCAACGATCCCTCGATACTGCTGCCAGTCGGTGCAGTGGGAGAACTCTTGGTAGAGGGCCCGATTGTCGGCCGTGGCTACCTTGATCCTGTCAAGACGGCAGAGGCCTTTATTGGCCCTCCTGCGTGGCTTACGACACGGTATCCGAGACTCTACCGCTCTGGAGATATCGTGCGGTATAACCCTGACGGCACTTTGTCGTTCGTTCGCAGGCGGGATAATCAGGTCAAGGTTCGCGGCCAGCGTATCGAGCTCAATGAGGTCGAGCTCCATGTATCTCAAGCTGATCCAGACCTGCGTCACGCTCTTGTCCTATACCCCAAGACGGGTGCTTGTCGAGGACGCCTTACTGCGGTACTCTCGCGTCGCCAACATCAGGAGGCGGCGGCCGAGGTACCGCGCGTGCTGGTCGCCGTTAACAACAAAGAGGTGGCGGCTCGCAACGCGGCTATTCGTAGCAAGCTGACATCAACGCTGCCTGGATACATGATTCCCAAGATCTGGATAGCGGTGGAGGATCTACCGCTCACAACTAACGGCAAGATGGACCGTCGACAGATCCTCAGTTGGGTGCAGGCCCTGACCGATCAAGACCTTGCAAGCATCGTTTCGTCACCGGGAAATACTGCAACAGGCTCACAAGCTCCACGTACACCAATCGAAGGGCAACTCGTCAAGGTCTGGAGCCAAGTCCTGAATTTGCCCGTCACTTCTTTGCCGCTAGACCAATCCTTTACCAGCCTAGGTGGTGACTCTATCTCGGCGATGCAGGTTGTCTCCAGGGCCCGTGAATGCGGCGTCACTGTTTCAGTTGACAATGTTCTTCGTAGCCAGTCTCTGTCTGATCTGGCCACTCGGGCGCGATTCAAGGCCCTTGTTCCCAATACCAACGACACTCAATCCATGGCCGTGGAGAAGAATGACCCCTTCCCTCTGCTGCCCATACAGCGCATGTTCTTCGAGATGAACCCTTCTGGTAATAGTCACTTCAACCAGACATTCACTGTTCGCCTTTCCAAGAATCTAGCTGCTGAGAAAATCAAGACTGCTATCGCCACCGTCGTGAAGCATCATCCTATGCTCCGCGCTCGCTTCCTCAAGCATGGTAATCATGATTGGAGCCAGCAGATCCTCCCTGATGTTGAGGGTAGCTTCGTATTCCAACACGGACGTTTCCCATCTCTGTCCGATGCACTACCTGTTCTCGATGCTTTGCAAGCTAGCCTCGATATTCAAAAAGGACCCCTCGTTACTTCTTATCTCATCAACCTACCTGATGGCCAGGCCCTATCTCTCGCAGCTCACCATCTAGTCGTCGATCTTGTCTCCTGGCGCGTCATACTCTCTGATCTCGAGCTTCTGCTATCATCTGAGTCTGCATCTCCTCCTCCCCTAGTACCTGAAGCTGTTTCGATTCCTATCTGGACCGAGGCGCTCCTCCAGCGCGCCAACGACTACCATGTCGACCCGGTTCTCCCATTTACATTGCCACCTGCCGACTTTGCCTTCTGGGATATGGACCATGGCCGTGACAATGTCATGGCTGATACGGTTGTTATTCAGACGCGTCTAGACTCTACAAGCACTGCAGCCCTTCTAGGCCGCGCGAATACTGCCTTTGGAACGGACCCAGATGACTTGATGCTGGCAGCACTCGTCTTTTCATTCTTACGCATCTTCCCCGAGCGCTCAGTCCCAACCATCTATAGCGAGGGACACGGTCGAAACCCATGGGATGATAGTATCGACTTATCACGCACCGTAGGCTGGTTTACAACCATCTCTCCCTTGGCTGTTTCCAACCCTACGCTCGATCTCGTCCAGAAAGTTCGTCACGTCAAGGACATGAGACGTAGCATCCGCGAAAAAGGCTTGCCGTACTTTGCCTGTCGCTATCTCACTGAACAAGGCCGCGCTGCGTTTCAGGAGCACGCCTCAATGGAGGTCCTCTTCAACTATCTAGGCCAGTACCAGCAGCTACGGCAGTCTGATGCTATTCTCCAGGAGCTTGGAGTTCCACTTGACATTAAGGACGCTGCACCAAGTACACCTCGACTGGCTCTTATAGACATCCTTGCAGCTGTCGAGGGTTCCGAGCTAGTCCTGTCACTCAGCTATAGCACAAAGATGGCGCATCACGATCGTTTACGACTTTGGCTGGATGAGTACAGGGCTGCTCTGCGATCCCTATCAACACAGCTACCTGACATTCCTCCGTCCTTCACTCCAGGAGACTTCCCCCTCCTTGGCCTAGATGAACCTGGCCTTGTCTCCCTCGCAACAGCGTGCAAAGCCAAAGTAGGATCTTGGGGCCCAGCAGTCGTCGAGTCAGTTTACCCGTGCTCGCCGTTACAGCAGGGTATCCTCGTCAGTCAATCCAAGGATCCCAGAGCCTACGTGGTGTATGCAGCATGGAAGATCCGCCCTGCCAGAGGAATGCCTTTCAGTCTCCAACATCTCATCAACGCTTGGAGACGAGTAGTGTCCTACCACACCGTGCTCCGTACTCTCTTCTGCGACAGCGGTAGAAGCGATGGTGCTTTCGCCCAAGTCTTATTAAGGGCCGATAGTCCTGCTGCCGAACCCATCATAAATGTGATGGACTATCAAGGAACAGATCCTATCGAGTTCTTGAGGTCCTCGGCCTCAGAATTTCCTTTAGACAAGCCGCCTCACGTTCTGTCTATCTGCACCAGTGGTGGCGATACGTACGCCTCTCTGCAAGTCAGCCACGCGCTAATTGATGGTACTTCTATGAACCTAGTGATGGACGACGTCCTGCGTGCGTACAACGACACTCTAGAAGGATCAGGGCCACCCTACAGCGACTATATCTCCCATATTTACAGCGAACCGCTTGGTCGATCGCTCTCCTATTGGGTCGAAAATCTCGCCGACACGCAGCCTTGCCTCTTCCCAGTCCTATCTGATGGAAGCAGTGGCAGAGTGTTGAACAAGATTACGCTTCCTATCCCCACTGCTACTGCTGATGCCATGCGCCAGCTCGGCCGTACACATGCCATCTCCATCTCCAACATCTTTCAGCTGGCCTGGTCACTGGTGCTGAGGGCTTTTACCGGCTCGGATAATGTTTGCTTTGGCTATCTAACATCCGGCCGTGATGTGCCACTTGACAGGATCGAGGCCATGGTCGGCCCCTTGATCAGCATGCTCGTCGCCAGTACCACATTTAGGGTTGGTGATGATGATACCCAGTCCGCCCTAGAGCTACTTGAGGCGATGAACCGTAGCTATATTGATAGCCTACCTCACCAACACTGCTCACTTGGTAGTATTCATCACGCCCTGGGTGTTAGTAACACAGGCCTCTTTAATACAGTTATGTCTCTCCAGAGAATGACGGAAGAGGATGAGACAACGCAACAGCTTGGGTTCTCCATTGTAGATTCCCACGACCCCAGCGAGGTAAGCTATGCTCATTGCTATTCCTGTGGATTAGACTACTGACGACAAATAGTATAACATCACTCTGAACATCCTCGATTTTACCAAAACCATCGAGTTGCATTTCACGTATTGGACAGACAAGCTCTCGGATAGCTATGCTTCAGAGGTTGTTCAGGCTACACTGCGTGCAGTAGAGGCCATTGCCAAGGACCCAAGTCGTAGCATGCCTGTCGTCGACCTCCTAAGCGATTCGGGCCGCCGACGTATCATGGACTGGAACAACCAACATCTACGACCAATGCACTCAACCGTACATGCTCTCATCGAAGCACAGGTCAAAGACATTCCAGATAATTGTGCCGTGGCCTCGTGGGAGGGTGAGCTGTCATACAGCGAGCTCGATCGTCATGCCACTCGTCTTTCCCTGTACTTGAGCAGTCTCGGCGTTGGGCCAGAGGTTACAGTTCCAGTATGCTTTAAGAAAGGTGTCTGGACAGTAGTAGCCATGCTGGCCGTCATGAAAGCCGGAGGTGTCTTTGTGCCTCTGGATCATGCTCATCCGCCTGATCGTATACAGATGATCATCGAGCAGCTTCCATCGCATCTCGTTGCTCTCACATCCCCAGAATGCGTCCAGACTGTTTCACATCTCGTCGATAACACTATCTCCGTCGATGCAGCATCTCTTGCCCAGCTAGAGAACCACGAGAGTGCCAATTCACTCCCCACTGCTGCTACACCATCTAATGGTGTGTACATCATCTTTACGTCCGGTTCGACCGGTCAGCCTAAGGGAGTTATTCTTGAACATACTGCCGTAGCTACAAGTACAACAGCCCACGGTCACGACTTGTCTTATAACCGAGAGTCAAGAGTCCTTCAGTTCTCCTCATACGCTTTTGACGCATGTATAATGGAGATTATCACGACACTGGTACACGGCGGTTGTGTCTGCGTCCTATCGGAGCAAGAGCGGATGAATGATCTCGTTGGGGCTATTAACCGACTTCGCATCAACTGGGCCATACTTACCCCGGCTGTTGCCAGTACGATCGAGCCATCTGAAGTTCCTACTCTTCGTATTGTTGCCATTGGAGCCGAGCTTCCCGGGCATGCTGTCGTACGAAAATGGAACACAGATACATGCCAGGTTATCCAGGTGTATGGACCTACCGAGTGTGCTGTAGTCTCTGTGCATGATTACAGGAGGGGATTGGACCCGAGACCCGAAATCATCGGCACAGCCATGGCCTGTAAGACCTGGATTGTTGATCCCCGAGATCCCAACATCCTCATGCCTATCGGCGCCGTGGGCGAGCTGCTCATTGAAGGGCACATCGTTGCACGTGGCTACCTGAACGACCCCAGCAAGACTCAGGGGGCCTTCTTGAGTGGCCTCTCGTGGTGTCCCAGCAGTCGTCTATACCTAACCGGTGATATGGTCTCCTACTCTCCCGAGGGGCAGGGAAACAAGGTCGCTTTCATTCGCCGCAAGGACACACAGGTCAAGTTACGCGGTCAACGCATCGAATTGGGAGAGATCAGCTACCAGATCAGTGCCTCGCACGACAAGATCTCAACTCAAATGGTCATGCTTGGGTCCCGCGGGACTTTGGCCGGAAAGATTGTCACCATCCTGGCCCTTCGTGGTTTACACGCGACGGATGAGGGTAGAGATAGTGAGCCTTTGCAGTTGCTGGATGACCCCGAAGACCTACTAGTCGCCAAGGCCACTGTACCAGAGATCCAGAGCTACATTGCCGATAAGCTACCCGCCTACATGCATCCTTCCGTCTTCGTTGTTGTTAACCGGATGCCTCTCAACTCGTCGGGCAAACTCGAAACCCGACGTGTGACGCAGTGGATTGACGGGATATCGACCGAGATGTACGAACGCATCGTGAGGAACCTGGCTGACGCCGAGCCAGAAGCCGAGCTTGAGAGTGCCCACGGCCCCGCGAGGGAGATTGAGAAGATTATCAGTGAGGCAGTGGCCGAGGTTATCAACTTGCCGCCCGGACAGATACCCCTGCGTCGCTCCTTTATCAGCATGGGAGGCGATTCTATCACGGCTATGCAAGTCATGGCCCTCTGCCGCCGACGAGGCGTCTCCCTGTCTGTGCAGGACATCCTCAAGAGCGCCAATATCACCGCCATGGCAGCCAAGGCCCATCACCTCAGCGGTTCTGCCGTCGACCACGCTGCAGCAACGTCCAACGACGGTGAAAATCTTACCCCCTTCCCCCTTTCACCTATCCAGAAACTCCATCTTAGACAATTTCCTGATGGCGAGAACCACTACAACCAAAGCATGCTCCTCAAGCTGCGACGGCCTACATCGGAAAGTGTGCTTCACTCGGCTCTTTTGGAGTTGATTCGTCGTCATCCCATGCTCCGCGCCCGTTTCGAAAAGGTACTACCCGCAGGCCACTGGACGCAGAGGGTGACTCTGGATGTCGAGGGCTCGCTTTCTTTCGCTGCCTCGGAGACCGACACTTGGGAGGAGGCCCAGGGTATCTTACTCGAAGCCGAACGATGCCTTGATATTACCGCCGGCCCGTTGATGGCGGCCAGACTAGTCCAAACCCAAGACTCGACGTCTCTCTTCATGGTTGCACACCATCTTGTCATCGATCTCGTGTCCTGGCGGATACTCCTGCAAGACTTGGAGCAACTCATTGCTGGTACATCGTTACCTAGGGCAGAGATGTCCTGGTCATACCAGCGATGGGCCCAAAGTCTTGACAACTACGCCGAGACCAACGCATCGGCTGCTCTAGCCCTGCCGTTTACACCGTCAGAGCCAGATCTAGATTTCTGGGGAATAAACGCCACGTCCAACGACTTTACCAATTTGGTGCAGGGTGAATTTACACTGGACCCTGCTCTAACCTCAGCCCTTGTCCAGGCAGCCGACAAGAGCCTCAAGGCCGAAGTCATCGATGTCTTACTTGGCATAGCCGCACACACCTTTTCCATCATCTTCCCTGAGCGGTCAGCGCCTACATTCCACACTGAGACTCACGGTCGAGACCACCCGCTGGACAAGTCGGCATCAGTCCATGCAACAGTCGGTTGGTTCACAGCCGTTGTGCCGCTTGTTCTCGACTCTCATGGAGACGACTACGTGGATTCTGTCATCCAGGTTAAGGATATGCGCAAGGGTATACCAGGTCTGGGTGTGCCCTACTTTACAGCCAAGACGCTCACGGGTTCGCAATCGCTGCCCTTTGAGATACTCTTTAATTATCTCGCCCGATTTCAACAGCTTGAGCGCCATGATGGTCTCTTTGAGTCCCTCCCCAAGTCTATGGGCCCCGTCGACGTCAACCTTTCCGCTACCCGCCTATCGGTCCTTGACATCTCTGCTGTGGTGGAAAGAGACGCCTTGAACGTGTCGTGGAACTACGATGCAGGAATCCAGCACCAGGACAGGCTGGCCAAGTGGTTCACCCTGTATGAGCAGGCACTCAGCGATGTCGCGTCTGCACTGCAGAAGACACCCTACCAACTCACAAAGAGCGACGTGCCCCTTCTCCCCATATCCCACAAGCAGCTCAAGCCACTCAACAAGGCACTGGCAACTCTCTCGCGGAATGGGATAGAGGGGGTAGAGGATGTGTACCCCACGTCGCCCATGCAGCGCGGTATTCTTCTTAGCCAGTCCAGGGATGCCTCAAATTATGATGTCCATGCCGTCTGGGAGATCACTCCTTCCAAGGGTAATGACTCACAAGTTGACATATCTCGACTTCAGCGAGCCTGGCACCGCGTCATCCAGCGGCACCCGATGCTCCGTACTGTGTTTATCGGCAGTCTTCTTGATAACACAGCATTCGACCAAGTCGTCCTCAAAAAGTTCCGGCCGCCAATCAAGAGCTTGACCTACGATGATGAGGAGGATCATGATTGTGCTTTGGAAGAGCTCTGGGACTCGGCTCACGGAAGCTTTGATCCTGATGCTCCTGCGCACCGCCTTGCTATCTGTGCTGGGCCTGAAGGCAAGGTCTACGCTCACTTCCAGATCAGCCACGCCTTGATCGATGCGACTTCATTACAGACCATCATCCGAGACTGGGCTGTCGCCTACGCCAACCCTAGCTTCCTCACCGTCCCTGGCACCTCATATTCGAGCTACATCGCCCATATTCAAAAGACGCCTCTCGATGTATCTCTACGCTTCTGGGCTGATCAGCTCCAAGGTGCGGCGGCGTGTCGTCTTCCCCGGCTGGCTGATGGCCTTGTATCCACAGACAAACGCGAACTCGGTCACTTGTACACCGACGTCCCCCTGGCAACCCGCCTCAAGGCCCTAGCGAAACAGCTCAACATCTCTGTGCCTAGCATCTTCCAGCTTGCATGGGCCGTGGTGCTCCGCTCCTACACCAACCTCCAGGATATCTGTTTTGGCTACATTGTATCCGGCAGAGATGTCGAGCTCGACGGTATCTTGGACGCTGTGGGACCGTTCATCAACATCCTTGTCTCCCGCGTTGTCTTTGGCAAGGAAGACACAGCTGCGGCTCTGCTAGAACGACTCTTCAGAACGTACTTGGACAGCCTCCCACACCAGCATGCGTCGCTGGCCGATATCAAGCACGCCCTTAGGATGCCCAACGCAGAGCTATTCAACACGGTCTTGTCGTTCCAGAAGCTTTCCCAGCCTCATGGACCTTCGAAAGCTCAGCACCTCTCAATCTCATTCCGCTCTATTCGAGGAGCTGATCCGACAGAGGTATGTAGACCCTTGCTGACAACAAGAGAAGCTTGAGAGTGTAGATTACTGACATGTCAACCAGTTTGACATTGCACTCAGTGTGATCGAGTCCGAATCCAACATTTCCTTCACCATGCAGTATTGGAACTCATTCCTTTCCAAAGCCCAAGCCAACAACCTTTCCCAGAGTCTCCTCCAGGCTCTAGAGGCCATCGAAGCCGCTCCAGCAGCTGCCGTCGATACTCTCCATCTCGTGCCCGCAGAGCACATGGACCAACTCAAGTCCTGGGGCCGTCGTCTTGCTCCAATGGTTGACAAACGTGTCCATGAACTTATCGACGACATGTGCCGCGGCAGACCAACCGCGCCCGCTATCCATGGGTGGGACGGGGACTTGACGTACGCAGATCTTGACCGGGCTTCGTCACGCCTGGCTGGTCTTCTTCTTCACAACGGTGTCAAGCCCGATACTTTCGTTGCTATCTGCTATGAGAAGTCAGCCTGGGTTGCCGTCTCATTTCTCGCCATCCTGAAGGCGGGTGCCGCCTTTATGCTTGTAGACCCAGAAGCGCCAATGGAGCGTATGCAGACCATGATGGAGCAGACCGAGACATCCGTAGTTCTGTGCTCGCCCATGTACAAGGACATGGTCGAGCCCTGGGACGCCAGTGCCATCGTCGTCAGCAAAGATGTCATAGCCGCCTTGCCTGACTTCGCTGGGCCGTTTCCGGACGTTCCAAGCTCCAGCGCCGCGTACATAATTTTCACGTCCGGCACGACTGGCACGCCCAAAGGTGGCATTATTGAGCACCGTGCCTACTGCAGCAGTGCCATAGCGCAGATGAAGGCCTGTTGTATCGGGCCAGAGTCTCGCTTTTTGCTCTTCTCCTCCCTCATGTTCGATGCTATCATGATGGAGATGGTCACGACTCTTATTGCAGGCGGGTGTGTCTGTATACCGCGACGACAAGATGTTATCAGCGACTTGCCTCGTGTTGTAAGAGAAATGAACATCAACATGGCCATACTGACGGACTCTTTCATCCGGACCATGAGCCCGGAGGATTTCCCCACTCTCAAGAGACTACTTCAGGGCGGCGAGCCTCTATCTCAGAAGAACGTCGATATTTGGGGCAGCAAGGTTCAACTGGGCAACGTCTATGGCCCCAGTGAATGCTGTGTCATGGCATCTTTCCGAGCCAATGTGATGACGGGAAGCTCAGAACCGTCCAACATAGGTTACCCGACTGGATGCGCCCACTGGGTGACTGAGCCAGCCAATATGCACCGTCTTGTTTCTATCGGAGCCATAGGAGAGCTGCTTCTACAAGGCCCAACGCTCTCGCGAGGCTACATCAACAATCCTACCAAAACCAGGGAGTCATTCGTCAGCGGTCTCGCTTGGGCACCGCAAATGGAGCGTTCCCTCGAGACGCGTTTCTACGCCACTGGTGACCTGGTGCGCCTTAACTCTGACGGTTCGCTTACCTTCGTCGGCCGCAAAGACACTCAGATCAAGATTCACGGCCAACGCATGGAGCTGGGCGAGATTCAACATCATTTGACAACCATTAACGAAATCCGACACTCAATTGTCTTGAGCCCATCTGAGGGTCTCCTTCGCAAGCGTCTTGTGGCTGTTCTAGAGCTCAGAGACGTTTCCTCTCCGACCGCTTCCCCTGAAGATATCCGCCTCGTCGCACCATCCCTCCGTTCCAAGGCTACCAATAGCATCCACCGCATCCGTGACCTTCTCACCCAACGACTTCCTTCTTACATGATCCCATCGACCTGGATTGTAGTAGAGAGAATTCCTACCATGATATCTGGTAAACTCAATCTTCCTGCGGTGAAGTCTTGGGTGCAGAATATAAACGACGAGACATATCAAAAGATTCGTGCAGCAGAGGCAGTCGACGACCTAGACCGAAGTGACGAGATCGCTATGGAGGTCAGTCGCAAACTAAGCTCGCTCCTCAGCGATGCTCCCGGTGTCGCAAGTCAGCCAGAAGACCTGGTGGGCAAGGATATTGTGCCGATGCAGTACGGTCTGGACTCTATCACAGCAATTGGCCTTTCAGCATGGTTGCGCAAGACCTTTGGTATAGCTATCTCGCTCGCTACCTTGCTCTCTCTAGATACAAGCATCCGGACACTTGCCTGTCTCATCAGGGAAGAGAATGGAATAGCTCAAGTCTCGGGTCTGTCCACGGTCGAGTCTGTCACAGCCTCAGCACCCACGACGAAAGCTGCTATCGACCTGCACGCGGAATTCAAGCACCTTGACCAGAGGTTGTCCCAGCTATCTATCTCAGAAATAAGCAACCATGACCAGACTCGAAGCCCAGCGAACTTCCTTGTGACGGGTGCCACCGGGTTCCTTGGCAGCCAAATCGTCAGGCAGCTCCTCCTCCGACCTACAGTCAAAAGGGTTATCTGTCTCGTCCGCGCCGAAGACGATACCCGGGCCCAAGAACGAATGATGGACGTCGCCCGCAAGGGACAGTGGTGGCAACCCGACCTGGCAAACCGCGTCGAGGCGTGGAGCGGCGACCTTGAAAAACCGCACCTGGGACTCGACGCCGCACGCTGGGCGTCTGTGGTCGGTGGCGACATCGAAGCCATCATCCATAATGGCGCCATGGTCCACTGGCATCTCAGCTATCGCGACCTCAAGGACGCCAATGTAGGCAGCACCTTTGACCTCCTCTCCGCCCTGTCGATGGCACCGTTACCTCCGCGCTTCGCCTTTGTCACTGGCGGCTATTTCGCCGACGAAAACCCAAACAATGACGAGATCCTGGACCTCCTGCAAGATGGTGATGGCTACTCGCAGACTAAGTTCCTCTCCGAGATGCTCGTCCGCTCTCACGGGCAGCGGCTACGTCGCCATCACTCGGCAAGATTCCCGGCGCCCGTTGTCATCCAGCCGGGCCTTATCATTGGAGACGGAGAGCATGGCATCGCCAACCTTGATGACTTCCTATGGCGAGTTGTAGCCTCAGCTGTTCGCATCGGTGCCTATAATGCAGACGAGTCAAATGACCCCAACAGCTGGCTGCTCGTCGCTGGCAGTGACCAGATCGCCACAGCCGTCGTGGATGCTTGTATACTACCTGCCTCAGAAAACAGCCCGAAATCTGTCCGTTTCGTTGATGGTGTCCCGGTAAATGAGCTCTGGGACCTACTTATCGAAGAATTCGGCTTCCATCTGCGCCCCATGTCATCTCAAGACTGGCTCCGGGCTCTTGAGGCTGACATGAACAATCAAGGCCCCAGTCATCCCCTCTTTCCCGTAATGGACTTTCTCCAGTCGAAACAAGGAGCTGTTGGGACGCTGAAGATTGAGGACGGGCTCCCCGTGTGCGCCCAGCATGACATTTTGCACCGGCTCAGGCGCAGTCTCCAGTACCTGGTTGAGATCGGTTTCTTTGCTTCATCAGGTCCAGGCCAGCAAGATGGAGCCTTTACCACCAAGAATGCTTTTCGTCGCACTGGCTTGAGACCGGCCAAGACAGCTTTCTTTTGAGTACCTATCTCTAAAGGGGGGTGGGCAAGATGATGTAATTTAGGCTTTTTAAATCCCCGACAGTCAAATAGATTAGAATCTAGGAATTACAGGAGTGTTTACTCGGTTCATTAAATAATTTCAGCTTGAACGGCGCCAATGTGATCGGTTCAAAGGTTAGCTAAATGTTTTTAATGTGAGAGACGTGACCGAGGGCCAGTTAAAACGGAGATCATAAATTCATAATTGGCCAGTTCAATACGGTACATATTTACACGTTATGACTATCTCTACGGCGAGCAATAAGGCAATATATCAATTCTCATCAGTAGCTTCCTCATCAATGACCTGCTTTATTACCGTTATCTCATTGTGGTATGCCCTTCCTCTCGCCAGTTCATTTGTCAAAGAAAGCTTGAACGGCAGCGAGATGTCTGATAAATTAAGCTTTAATCGGCTTGCTTGTAAGGATGCTGATGACACCCCCTTTCGCCCTCCTTCAGGCCAATCTTTTACAACTAGAAGCCACTATACAAGCCAATTGGGTCTGGGTCCAAGCAGCGGATGCTATGTCTCATTCTATAGCGGGTTCTTGCCTACTACATTTGCAGTCGTGGGCAGCAAATGTTACTTGACCATGTTGCCATTGAGTCCACAACACAAGCATCTTTCAGAGGGGCTGTACTCGTTTATGTAGGTAATATGTTTCTTACAGCAACATATATAACTCTACTGTTCAGACAAACCGCCTCAGAGTCTTGTTACAGCACCAGATTGTCTCCCTCTTGTTCACGGCCAGACACTGATAGTTGCTCTACAGAAGCCTATCAAACACATACGACCATACCTACCAGAAAATACAGGATCCCGTCCGCTCTCCCATAGTCAAGCTGGTAAGGGGCGGATTAGTAGTTGGGTCGGTGACGACCAGCGAATCCCCGCTGTTGTATGTTTTTTCATTTTTGCCTCTATCTCCAACAGACAAGAGTCCTTCCCAGCCTTTGCATCCGTCGACTTGAAAATAAATAGCATCGGCTTCGGGCTGCGTCAACTCATCGAGTTGATCTAGACGGGCCGGCTTTGTTGAAGATGCCATCTACATATACCAGATTCAGAGCGCTTTAACCAGGACCGACACCGGCAGGCTGTGGGTTGATGCACCATGATAGCCATTGCAATGGTTATAAGCTGATGAATTTAAATGCCTTAACAATGACACACAATAGCAAGCTAAACTGATATTAAGTCTCTTTATCCTTAAGTTATAGTAATACTGGCGAGGAGAGTAATTCTGCCTTAAGTAAGTGACAGTTGTTCCCCTTGAGCCTGATTAGACGCTAAACAAGTTTCTTTGGTGCTAAGATCAACTGACAGCGCCAAGGTAGTACCAAGAGCACACAAAATGTGTATTTCTTTGTCCACGAGAACAAGTCTCTTAGGCCACATCAGTCTTGTAGGATGTTACAGCGGCTCTGGTCTTCTTACGGTGACCGACGGGCCGTTGAGGAAGGCTGAAGGTCAGTCTTGGACATGTTAAACTTCACATAGTAGCTTAAGTATTGTTTAGGATAGAGGTTAGAATGCGCAAATGTAGTGGGGACAACTCGAAATCCTCTACTTATTAATCGGTAGCGGTGTCGGAAGAGACGGGCAGCGGCTACGCGCATGAGACTCTGGATCTGCTGGAGGGTGCCGAGGTGAGTGTCTTCAAGACCAGGCGGTTGTCCTCTCCATTCGTGGCTCTTGATGGCGCTGACATGAACGAAGCCTGTGTCCGAGTCCGAGTCTGGAGAGGATGGCACATCAAGTGTTGAGTGGGGGATCGGCACCGGGGTCCCTGTTCCGTGGACGTCGAGCTGACCTGGGGGCAGAGGGAATCAAGAGATATACCGTTCCACGTCGCTAACTGTGTCATGAGCACGAGTTTGCCGAGCTTATCTGTGTCGCATATGCCGGTGCGAAAGCGGAGTGGGAAGAGAGGATGCGCATTTCAGCACGAGGCCTTGTGGCTCTGTGGGTGAAGCCATGTTGTCGTTCTTAGTCATGTCAGGTTATTGATTCAACTCAGGAGCCCTTGTACGCAGCCCATCATCAACCTTTCATAGGAACAGATCTCTCTCTAACACCCAGCACTCTCCCACTCCTGGCACAGCCTTGACATTCCGTCACAGTTCCAATCCGACTACGCAGTTGTTATACATCTTTGCTATTACTATCCCAACAGAAACAATGCTGGCCGCCACTCGACGCCAATCCACTACAACCTTGCATCAGTTCAACAAGATGTGCCCGGAAATCCAATGCCTCATCTGGAAGTTTACTCTTCCCTCCACCCACACAGACCACGCACAAGATCCAAAAATCAAGGCGTGCTCGGCGCGGCAATTGAGGATTGCTCAGCTGCCAATCCTGGTTGCAACTATACTGGGCTGTCTTGTTGGGGGTCAATGGTTGCATTAAGAATGAGATGAAGAAGAGAAAAGGCAGACATAAGTTTGGGTCACCATGGAGTCAGAGACGGCACAGATTGTAATACAAGATACAAGTTTCAAAATGGTATAAAGGTATTAAGGAATAAAAAGCGTGGATGGTTCACACCAGCAAAAGGTCTTGGTGGCTCTATACCTAAAGTCGACAACCATTCCTCCAACGTCCCTATAGACAGCACCCTCACTCTCTACAGACCCCAGACAGTGTCCGATCTAAGCTACTTAGGAGGATAAGTGACTCATCCCTCCACCACCATGACTCAGTTGTGACTGGCCTCTCATTCGAGCTTTGCATCGGTCACTTCCCCCCAGCAGACGCCCAGTCCTTCACCTGTTATAATGTTAACATGGTGATATTGGCTTCACTTGGTCACATAACGTTAGCTCTAGCTCTCTAGGAAGACTAATCTTTCTTTACGCATCGGATGGTACTAACTCCAACACATTTGAGAATCCTGCAGGGCTGCTGCACACACTCTGGTTATCATATTTGTCGTTTTGCCGGCATGGTAATAAGATGCGGGAGAGTAGTTTTACAGTCTGTGCTTCTGATATCTGCATCGACTGGGTCTGATATCATGATATTGTCGAATTGTATCGCGCCTTGAGCTTACATCGCTGTTATAGACACCCTGATTCGACTCATTGGTCACGTTTCTTGTCTCCATTTCTTAGAGACTTTCCTCTGGCTGCAGATAGCCACTGGGAATGGGTCATGGGCCTGACGCTTCTTGAGCGGTCTGGTAAGAGCTTGACTTGATACCATGAGATATTCGAGGTGGAGGGTGCTGCCAAGATGCTGAAGGATGCTGAGAGGGTGGCTGAGAAGTCGCTTGGTGCCGAGATGAGGGCGAACTGGATAGGGATCTTGGAGGGATCAAGTATGGATTGTCGAGGAGAGTAGGACTGGTAACAACGGACTTGTGCCTATTTCTCAAGAGCAAGGTAAAGCAGTTTGAGGACGACATGCATGATATTATGGCCACTATCTGGAAGAACGAGCCTGATCGCTTCACCAAAGACAGGCACGAGTTTCCCAGGTCCGCCACCAAATTTCTAAACTCCTCCAACGCACACCTTAGAGTCAGCCAGTCTGCTAAAGGTCCACCCGCAGATAGTGGTAGCGAGCAACAGCCTGTGGAGCGCAGCGAGACAAGTGTCCCTACCTACCAACAGTCGTTTCTTAGATGGGCCATTGGCCAAACTTTCCAGCTTTCAGGAGAGATTCGCCTTTGCACTATGAAACATAATACCAGCCATGGCAACTGGTTCTTCGTCGAAAATGGGGCAGATGTTACAGTTCCTATCTCAGGGGACCTACAGCTGGTTTGCATGAGCCAGAGTGACTTGCCGGCTATGAACGACCAAGACATTGCAGGCCAGATCAAACAAGATTTCTTTGTATTCGCCAAGCCCAACTTTAAAGAGGTTCTGAACTCTGGGTATGCCGTACTTGCTTGGAGAGTCTCTGACCAGTGCCAGAATCTGTGGCTAGGCTCAGAAGGCCATCCCATTCCTGGGGTACCAGACCTGCTCTAGTATGACAGCTTTACATGGTCGACGCATGTTCGGATTATGTGGTATCTAAGAGTAGAGGCTTCGATCACATCTTTAGAATGTGGAGTTTGGCGTTGAGAAAAGGAGCCGCTGGCAGCTAATATAGATTTACCAAGTCCATTCTTTTATGTGTCCTTTCTTTGTCATTTTGTTTTGATTCTTATCCCTTGCATCTAACTACGAAAGACTTGAGTCCGTACGAAAGCAAGCATTCCGACAACACATACCAGGTCGGCGCCAGTCATCACGTCAACCAAGCGTGCGCACGAGACTTAGATTATTAACAACTTTTTTAAAAATCCTCAACATTTTCTAAGGGCCTTCTATCTCTCTATTAATCGCCCAAGAGGCACTGACGAGTGTCATAAGCCCCAAAGCGAGTATTGCTGACAAGCTTACCCTTTGCAGAAGTCTTCGCTCTATTTTATGTCGGTATGTAATAAGCCCTTCTCCTTTATCATATGTTCTTGAACTTCTAATAGTTTGATGATAAATCTTCTTATTATATCTTTAATTTGTGGCCAGCGGAGCCAACATTTATCTATTAACATTTTACTGCAATCACTGATTATCTTATGCCGTTCGTGCAGATCTTCTTTCGGGGCCTTCAAGGCTTTACAGGCTCTGAGAGGCTCAACCTCATAAGACAGACACATCAGACGCCCCCATTGGCGCACCTAAGGTTAGACCGGCTGGTGAATTGGTGGCCGAGACCCCTTTTGTTCCAGATATACCAGTTACATCCGCGTCGATGGTGTTGGGGTATACTCTGGGTCGATGGGGGCTCCCCTTGGACGTCCAAAGCATCACACAAGGATATTCTTGCGGCATGGCCGAAGCCCTCCCATGCTACTCCACAGAGGAACAACCTACCAGCCACGGGAGTGACAAGGCTTTCTTCGGCTTCCTGGAGACTTGTGCCGAAGTTTTCTCGCATCGTCATTCTTTCTGTCTAACCTCCTTCGCGGCCGGAATCCAGGTAGTCGCTGTGAGCAAGTGACGGCAGACTATCCGCCTAGATTTAAATGAATACGCGAAGTCCACTCTAAGGGGCGGGAGGTATAAGACCCTAGAATGAAGTCGGTCAACTTGACTGTTGTCCATGTCATGTATATGCAGGCCGGGAACAGTGTGATATATGAACGGGACTTCCAGCCGCACTGGACATGAGGATGACAAAGGATCATAGACACCCTGAGTCCCTTGAGTAATTACCTTGTGCCAGTTATAGTGAATCAGAACGACGAAACAAGATGAGGGGAGAAATGTAATGAGGAACGGTAAAGTAAGAAGGAGGACGGTGACGGTGGAATAGAGACCAATGAGAACACATGACATCCCCATATTTGCACTTGATTCGGGCTACCGGGACTGAAGGCGTAAAGTCCTCATACATCAGAGGCATCTCCTCAACCACTCCAGATGATCATGGCTCAAAACCAAGGAAATCGTCTCGGCTATCGTCTAACAGGCTGTTTTACCAAGTGTACAGTACAACCTGACTGAGGCATTATTGCCTCTGTAGGCGGCCACGGTTTGCACTATCAGACTCCTATTGAAGTAGCCCCAGCCTTCCGCATATTGTTATTTACACATTAAGTTAATGCCATCTATATCTATGGCTTGGCCAGTCACAGGTTAACCCTACAATTAATATATACAAGCTTGCTCTGACCAGGTTCAAACGTACCCTCTCCAGCGTAAGAGATGATGAGCTCATGACGTTCTGGATATACCATCCGTACAGGTGTTGGCTGGCCCACCGACGCACCAACAATCGCCTGCCGAAGCAAGACGATTCTCAGTCCTGCTTGGATCGACCAAAAGTTTCGATAGACAGGATGCCACCAAAAAGACTCAGTGTTAGCTGACCACGAGTTGAAATTGTATGACGCGTTTGGCAAACATCCTCACTGGACCTCATGGCGATAGCATCCTGGGTCGCGAAGGTCACTCTCGTATACTGAACTCCAACTACAATGGTAATCGACTTCCACATCAGAGGCAAAGCAAGCCCGGCCTTCATCCAAGCCATCCTCGACGCCTCGCAATGGACCAAGTCACGCTTTAAGGATCACCGCAAGTACGGGAACAAGTGGCTGAACTATTGCCGCTTTATGGTGCATGGCAATCCGGTGTTTGAGCGGGGATTGCTCTGTTTTATACCGTTGCGTAAATGCGAGCCATTTAACGTAACGCGGTGGGATTACCTCAAGGTAACAAACGCAAAGGATTGGGAGACGTTTGTGGCCCTACTTGAAACCAGTCATCGCCGGCACATTTTGTGTGAGGCAGGTGAAGCTTTTCTTGACGCTATGGAGAATGACAAGTGTGTCAAGTTTAGTTGGGAAAACGAGGAACCAATTGACAAGGACGACTGGCTTACTATGCAAGATGATGATGTGGAATGGCTGCTAAGCGTTCATGGCGATGAATAGAGGCTTGGATAGGATAGGAACACGAGCATGTACCTAGAGGTTGAGTCAATGGGGGCATTTGGCTGGTGTATGTAGACATTACATAGAGGAGGGTATCAGGATAGCTATCTTGGGATTTGCTTCTTTGGTAAATGAGAAGCTTTAGTGATGGAAGCTATGTGATATGCCATTGGCATGATAAACTTACGACCACTTCCTCATCAATTAACTTGCCGAGCTGTCTACTCCTCCACAGCGTTCAAGACAATAAAGATAGATTACAGAACTTGTCCAACTTTCCCAGCTTTGACTCACCATCTACTACCACTATTCAGATCATCGCCCACGCCTTTCCCTGCTTAATATCAAAATCGTGCATCTCCATCATCCTGTCCTCATACTCCCGTCCCAGTTGCTCAAGCTGGTCCTGGAGTGAAGATTGCGGTACAGTCTTTGACCATGAGGCAGCCTTGTTGTCAACCTCGGGTCTCTGAACAAGATGAGGAGGATTGGGGGCGTATCTAGACTTCGGACGTCTAAGAGGTTAACTATTGGTTAAGAAGAACGCCAAAGCTGAAAGGTTATCTTACTCAGTCACTAGGCTTCTTTCACGTTGCATTTGTTCAAGAGGGCTCTCTTGTACTGTCGTGCATCATATCGACTGTCATCTAGTCCTTGAGTCTCGCCCTGTTATCTCCGTCTACGCTGACTAACTCTTGACAGGTGGGAACATGATACAGAACGTACTTCCAGCTCCAAGGTCTGGGTACATGGCACTCTCACCGTCGTAATTGGACTAGCAGGTCTTGCCCTTGTATGATCCCCTTCTGTTCTTTGATCCTTCGGGCCGCCTCTGTCCCGTGGTCTGAGTCAGATTGAAAGTCAACCTCCACGGATGGCTCGCCAGCCTCATCGCCGTATGGCTCTTCGTTGATAGGTGGTGGTATCCATTTCTTAATCCTTGTTATTTGGGCTTTCGTCAAGGGTTCTCCTATTATGCTCCCTCCCCTCACTGTTGATCGAGCCCCATCCCTAACAATAGTACTGGCGCTAGAATGAAAATCCCCTACGGAAGCAGAGGGTGGCGCTCATGTTGGGAAACGGAGGGAGAACAAAGGCGCATGCGTGTAGTGAGGTTCTAGTAAGGGACGTGCCATTTCCTTTGGTGTCCACTAGCAAACACTAACGCTGTCTTGGTCAGAACAGCTGTCACCAGGGCCACCCTGAGACTCTTCTGTGTAGTATGTATAATTTCAAAATTCCTACCAAACTTTATGTCTCGGAGTCTTATGACCTCTGTGCCACTAGACTATCAATGCTGAAGTAAACAAGTTTCCTGGGTATCTTCATCCTCTTCACACGGATATCAAGATGCTGCCTTGCTCAAAGGCTTTGCGACAAAAAGTCAATTTCATGACTCCCGGTCTCCTGTTTAGCTGCTTGGCTTTGTCGATCTTCCTCTGCTGTACTGTGTTCTATCCTCGTCCCATCTTCTGCTCCTCCGGGCCAGCCTCTCGGTGGACTGTTTCTGTTTCGGCAGGCTATGCTACCGATGGAATCTTCCCTAAACGCTCCCTTCCAAGGGACGATAACTCTTGTGTACTATACTATACTGTCTTCCACGACACTAACGTTTCCCACGCTCTGGTTCATGCACCAGGACCAGTAGAACCACAATCTTTCTCCAACCCGATCACGTTTCTCCCAGTCCCTCTAACACAAGCCCCCCATTCGTTTCAAGCCACGCCTCGCCTAGTTTCATCATCGAAAACTGAGTGCCCGCCAAGACCGTACCCTATAGCACCGTAGCCCGGTGAGGACCTCTGACCTTCTTCACCAAATCCAATGGCGAGTGCATGTTGCAGCTGTTCTTGCAAGGACCTCACGCTTTATTAGCACCGCCATCGTGATCGTGGACGGTACTATGGTTGTTGTTGTTCTTGTTGCTGTTATGGTTGCTCCCATTGCCACCGTCGCCTTCGACAAAGCCCATGCTAGAGGCATCATTAGCAACGGGGGACAGGGGACAACCTGGGAACGTGCCCGGACTCATTAGGTTAAAACTTGACTTTTTGTAGGGCCTGATTGTCCTTTCTATCTGCAGCGCTCGGTGTGAAAGAGGATTGCGGCCGTGCTCATGAGCTGTTAGCTTATAAACACTCCTGCCGTGAGAGGGCTTCTCGCTTATCGGTCTGAGTACACCACGGCCTGGAGTTCCGCACCTGTCTGGTGCTCTTTTGTTATGAACAGAGCGTTGTGAGAGTGGAAAGTTGATGTTTATAAGTTCATACGACTAGAAATACAGAGGATATCGTTGTGAAGGTTGACGCAACAGTGCTGATATATCGATGGTAACGAATTGTGGTAATCGAATAGAGCGGCGTGGGCATTTTCCCTTGAAACACTGTCCCAAGTTTGACCATTTCGTATCATTTCCTAATGTTATCGTGACAAAAAGATAATTTCTCCTCAAGGTGTAGGGTAGATTAGAATACCACTGGTGTCTTGGTCGACCATCGTTCAACATATCAACTTGAGGCAGGTGACTAGTTGGCTTTAGAATCGATCATTGGCTAGAACATGTTAATGCTGCTTTGCCACGGCGTAGGAAATTGAGTTGTATAGAGGCCCATGTTGGCGTTTGAAGGTACATTCTCACTACCTAGAATAATGTTACTAGGTGTAATTACATGCGGAGAATAGTGCTGCACTGGGCCATTGTGAAGCTGACGACCTTAAGCCTGGTAGAACTTCTTTATGATTATGCGATGGTGCTGACACTAAGAGCGCACCAGACTTGTATATCCCTTGGCACTAGCTTCTTAACCCTTGCTGTCTCTCATCGCCCAGGGGGATAGTTGTCTCCCCAAGAGCGTCTACCCTGACCGCTATTATATCCTCTTAGTACTAAGACGGGGTCCACTAAGTTTGTTGTACTTATGTGAAGCGAGGTTTGTAGTTGCAGGACGTAGGGGGTGAATCATTCAATTGAAATACGCAACTTATAGTTTCAATACATTATGCCGTATAACTAAAGTTAGCAGAAACTTTCAACTGTGTGAGCATTGGGATATAATGCTTAAATTGTGGATAAATTTTGTTCTTTGTTAAAGTCAGAAACTGCGTCGTCGCACCAGTTAAGTTAGCAGAAACTTTATAATCTCTGTGCGGGCTATTATGAAGGACGAGATTAATCTGCTGAGTTACGCCAAGTTTCCGTTGGTCAAGACAAGGAGACAATTCAAAAGCCCTTGGGACGTCAAGAAAAGCTTTAAGGAGCGTAAGGCCAGAGCTTCAGGCTTATATTAAAACCTCAGGCTGGGTTTTAGGTAGGCGTGACACCATCTAGAGTATGGCTGGTAAGTTGGTTATACTTTGCCCAGGAGTACGCGAGTGAGGCTCTGCTAACAACCAAGGCCGGGACAGCCCATGTCACTCAGTAGACAGAATACCGTCCACGTCAGGGGTTCCCTTCAAGGTCCTTTTTGTTTAACTTATCGATTTAAGGTTCAAGATCCCTCCTTTCAGAGTGCAACCCCCACGGTCTGATTTCCGATGCCCTCTTCTTAAAGCCTATATTATTCATGATACTATATCGAGCCTTTCTTGTTTTCTTCGCACTGATATGCAAGTCTTTATATCTCCTTACACCAGTCTTGTGTTCAGATCTTTCCTGTGACGGATATCCGAGCCTTGGACCTCAAGATCTAGGCTTTCCAGACTTCTCATTTCCTGTTGTATTCTTCCAGGACGAGCTTGTGCTGCATGTCGAAGTGCTATATTACTAAGCCTCCGCGGCCATGTATGCAGTAAGATAGAAGAAGACACTAATCGTGGCTGGATAGGTACCTTCTGTCAGATGGAGCGAGCATAGGATTCTGTTTCACGTACAGTAAATGTTTTAGAAAGGTTCTTGGAGCTGTTTATGCAATGCGTGTTCCTTCCATTGATGACCAAGAGTAGTGTGAAGCGTTGGCGGTCCATGATGAGGATCTTTCCATAGTAACGCCAAGATGGACTAGGCCCAAGACAATCAATAGTATACTAATTCTCTGGATTATTCGATAAACGGAAAGGAATCTTTTGGTCTACCGCTGTGATTATGAAAGTCATTGGGACCATCCGGGTCATATTATATGTTAATTATACATTATATCATATATCTTACGCTGACACTGTTATATAAATAGGAAATGCCAACTTCAATAGTGTTTAGGTCTACGTCAAGACCTTCATACCAGGTGCTATCCTACTAGACTCAGTATTCTGTTCCAGAACGTCGGTGTTATGGCGGATAGTAAACAAGGATAGTACCTTTAGCGCCAGGGCGAGAAATTTGCTATTGGCGGCTTCGTCATTAGAGCCCACGATGATGATGCAAACCGTTAACTCCCTGAACCTTTGTAGCATTGAGTTCAGCTTCTCTCATAACAGCACCGATAGCAATACTTCGAGCAGTAGAACAAGCCACAATAAGTCAGCAAACGTGGCAAATAAAAGCATGGCCTTGTTTTATAGCCCTGAATGGCAACAGCGCTCAAGGACCATATTTAACCCCAATAAAACCCCAATCCTGTGGCTTACCAAAGCGTGTGATGTCCTGCCCAAGGCTGTTGCCCAGTCTCTGCCTGCACTATAGATTCGTCCGGGATTCCTTAGCTTCAGACTTACTGAGACATCTACTGGTACGCTTAGAAGAACTACATCAATGAAACAGGACATGCAGAGTTTTACACCTTAAGAAGCACCTAGCTAAAGGGCAGCAACCTTGAGAAGGCTCACTGCGTGGGCCATTTATCCGAATTATTAATTCTAGCATACCTTACGAGTCCATCGAAGCTGTACTCGTCAGATGTCGCCAGCACATAACCCAGGGCCACGGTTATCCTGGCCGTGGCCACCTTCACTACAGATTCCCCTCGCTCTTACACCTTTACAACACAGGATGACGATGACAACAGCGAGACGAAGGCGTAAGCCATTATGCGTTGGTGTGAATATATATCCGAGCTAGGTGGACACCAAGCATGTCAATCAATACTCTAACATATGTAACGTCAACTACAAGGTCTGTATCGGATGCGGATGCGGATTCGACATCAGCATGGAACTCATCGTGTGCGAGGCCGGCCTGGACGCTAATGCTAACCCAAAGTACTTGAACAAGGAAGCGGCTGAAGTGAGCAGACATGATGCGTCGGATGAGGACTACAGGCCGCCGGTGGCTAAGCGAAGAGGCTAGTCGTCTGTTGCTGTGCTCTCCATGTCGGTGAGGGGGAGGTTATTGTATGACACCTTGTGGATGCTTTAAGGATACAGCATCATGATTTACTAGCGTTTTTGGCTGTGGTTGATAGCAGCCATGATTTACACTGCCGAAGATGGACGATGGGCGTCATTGAGCTCCTGTCTCTTTTGCAGCGGCACTCGGTCTTTCAAGGATTATAAGCATATTAGAAAAGTCATGACATCTTGGCTTGACTCCAGCTCCGCGCCGCTCATCTGCGCCCGTCGTAGTGACAGGGATCTCTTCCGGCAGTTCACACTGCCCAAGGGGTTGATGGGAACATGTGGTGCTCCCCTGGACGGTATGATGCCTCAGCCTCTTCTGCAGTCGCGGCAGCTGCTGTTGATTGTGAGCTGAATAACGACTCTGAGAAGCCACTTCCACAAATTCTCCACGACAAAGCGTTCAGTATGAGTGGTCTCGTACTCTTCAGCTGATCAAGGTATATCCGTGCCGCAGGGCTCGTGAACTCGGCCATACGGTCTTGTTCCAAGAAACGAGAATGCTTGCCTGCCCACGACGCGATACTATCGCACCCATCGTTCCGTCCCTGGTTCGCCAGGCACTCCTATATGTGGACTATAATATGATGGAGTTGGCAGTATATAGATATTTGAACCTGAAGGTCGATGGAACTCCTACAAGGAGGGAGCTAACAGCGCACAGATATCCAAACCTGGGGGGAAGTGTAAGATATCCTTAGTAGAAGCTATTTATTATATATATATAAAAGATCTAGCTAGGTTTCCCTCAGCAATCAAGAATATCACTTGTTGACATATAGAACAGTTTAGCCAATCCGTTACACTTAACAGTCTGAACTCTCACCCCAGCTGTCACAGACACAGCAACACTATGAAGATTATTAACACTTATTCATTTATGTCTTTACGGATAGCTTACCTGGCCATCAATACAAAGGCAGCTGCCCTGATGACCTCTACCCCGACCACATGTATTGCCTTCAGAGGATGGAGCGCAGGTAAATGTGCAATCATTTTGGATAAGTCTTGCATTAAGCGTCGATCCGCCAGATGCAAGGACTATGCCGAGAAGAAGGCTCAGCGAGAAGAAGTACTGACAGTGCATTGTATAATTAACGAGAAGTTCAGAGCTATAAGGAATAGCTTAAAGGAAAGTGAGGCCAGAAGAGAAAAGACAATGCCGTGACTAAACCTGAGCTTTATAGCTTTTAGACTTGGGTAAGTTTTATACCGGAACCTTCGGGAAAAAATTCGGAACATCGGCTTAAAAGGTTTGTAAATTTAAACCTACTGAGCCTCCAAGTGAGTTTAAATGTATATATTAAATAGCCAAGTAAACTATAAATACGGGGTAAATGAAACGTAATATAAACTTAGTTATAAGACTAAAGTAACTTTACAGAGGAAGGGCCAGAAAGGCGCTCTAATACCTGTTAATAATAATACCAGCGCCTAAAAAAACACTGAACACGATGGCAGAGAAAATAAAAGCTTACTCCTTATAATCTGGAAATTGCTTCAAGCTTCATATACCTGTAAAAGGACTAGCTCCCGGAGAGCTCGTGCTTGATGAGGGCTCTCCTGTCGTAAGATGTATAGCAATCACAAGAGGTGACATATCTCGCCATGCGCCGAACCTCACTCCAAGAGACGCGTTGCTTCGTTGATAACAACGCCCAACTGTCGGCAGACTCCATGATACTATCATAGTCATCCAGATGACCACATATTGCAAGCATTAAGATAGACTACGGCCAACAGCCAGAGTTCAGTGGACGAGGCGACTTCTACCAAGAGATTAGACATACGTTTCTTATCTATACAGAGTCCTTGACGGATAAGGAGTATTATGCGGCTCTTAACTCTTACCGAGCTTATATGTTTATCTTTAGTTATTGTTTTAGAATGCTGTCATTTTTCACACTTCTATAGTTTGCTACAGGTGCCTCTTGATGGCAAACACTCGCCGTCTACTGAGCGAGTTTGGTGCGTAAACTGACTATGTTTTGGGCAATCGGAACCTCTTTGCAAGCCTGCACATTGTTGAGACATGTCTGACTTGTCGGCTCATCACGTAGTTTGTCAAGGTGGTTCTGAGGGCTGCGCATAAGAGCATCAGAAGCTTATTACGCGAGCCACCAATATTTCTTTGATAAACTAAGAGATTCCTTCTACATGACCAAGTTCTTGACCGGCAACACCATCTGCACGCCCAGGTTGAGTCGACGCTCGGCGGTCCAGGCCCCGAACGGCACGAGGAGAGCTAACGTCGAGAAGAACTGTTCCGGCTCTTAGGGTTAGGGTTAGGGTTA